>PVHX01010867.1:0-67536 GCA_004024805.1 Geosciurus inauris | reverse complement strand
CTGGGTTTGCTCTCTTATATCATTCTTTAAGTCACCAACCATTTTAATTATGTATGTCCTGAATTCCTGTTCTGTCATTCCTCCTGCTGTACAGCCCATGGATTCTGGGAGTGTAGTATCTTGGTTTGTTTGAGTCACTTTCTTCCCTTGTTTTCTCATGATGTTTGTGTGTCTTTCCTTCTAGCTCTGCTGATCCAAGCTGTTTCAGTTTTAGCTCCTTTATGGTTATAGTTTCCCTGCAGGGTTTCGTTACTTCTCCTCCAGTAGGTGGTGTTGTCCGTTGTTTGCTGGACTTTCCCGGCTGGTATCCTTGGTACTGGTCCCAGGCCAAGGTGAAACTCTGGGCCGCTGGTGGAGTCGCTGTTCCACCGTGGCCAAGGTTTGCTCCCAGGTGTTCACCTGCACCCCCTGGTGTGTAGGAAGTTCCGCTGTGTTAGAAGGTGGTCCACAAAGAACAATAGCTGGAGTTCCGCTCAGGAGACAGTCCACAGAAGCAACTGCTAGCGGTCTCTCGCGGTTGGGTGGGCACTGGGGCTGGGCACCCTGTGCGGAAGCAGGCCCGGCACGCCCGGGGTAAACTCTAGGCTGAAGCCCTGGGCCAGATCCCCCACCACAACTGCACTCCACCGGTCGGCGCCGAAGTCACCCGTCCTGGCTACCGCTGTCTCCCGGTGGCCCTGTGCTCACACACGCAAGTGAGACTCTTGCATGGGGCGGCAAGGCGCAGAGAGCTGCCAAAAAACTGGTTGGAGAATGGCCCCCCACTACTTCCAGTCTCAGTCTCAGATAGCCGTAGCCCTGTGCCAAGGCCCGGGCTGCAACCGCGTTTCTCCGGCCGGCACCGAAGCCACGCCTCCCGGCTACCGCTGCCTCCCGGTGGCCCTGTGCTCACACACGCGAGCGAGACTCTTGCGTGGGGCGGCAAGGCACAGAGACCTGCCAAAAAACTGGTTGGAAGATGGCACCCCGCTACTTCCAGTCTCAGTCTCGGATAGCCGGAGCCCTGGGCCGAGGCCCGGGCTGCAACCGCGCTTCTCCGGCCGGCGCCGAAGCCACGCCTCCTGGCTACCGCTGCCTCCCGGTGATCCTGTACTCACACAGAGGAGCGAAATTCCTGCGTGGGATGTTGAGCCGCAGAATGATGCCAGGAAGCTGGCTGGAAAACGGCGCCTCCACCACTTCCAGCCCTGGTCCTTGAGAGCCTAGCGCAGAGTGGACTGTCTAGGCCGCCATCTTGGAACTGCACCTCTTTATTTGTTTTTATCTAAACATTTCAGGAAATTTTTCAATAGAGGATTATCTGTACTTGACCTTAATTTTTTAAAATTTTGAATATTTATTTATTTATTTATTCCAATGCTGAGGATTGAACCTATGGGTCCTCTACCATTAAGCTATATCCCCAACCCTTTTTATTATTATTATTTTTTATTTTGAGACCAGGGCTCTCTAAATTGCCCAGGTAGGGCTGCAATTTACAAAGCTCTGGCCTCAGCCTCTGAGTTTCTGGAATTATAGGTGTATACCATCATGCCCACTTTGACCTGTTTTTACCTTTTAAGAAAACTCTAGTCTTTCAACTAACTCTCACATATTATGCATTGCCGAGTATAAAAACCTTACAATAAAGCAGAATTGTATAAAGCATAGGAACAGAAAGTTACATAAAGTAATATCATAGTAATGTTTACCCATCAAACATATAAGACAACTGGGACTAGACCTCAGAGAAAATCATTGGATTTTAATTTCAGACTCTGAGATGGAGAACTGTTGAATGGTTTGTGAGGTATAGGTTGGTTTTGATGAGCTGTTGTAATTTATGTTGCATTTCATTTGGGGCTTCTCAGTATTCAAAAATGTCTCTTTATTGAAGCCTTTTGTTTGAATGACATCCTTTCTGGAACATTCCTTGTATAACATTTAATTAATGTGTCTTTTTGGCACTTAAAATATCATCTAAACAGGTTTTTGTGTAGGGGCCGGTAGTTTAAACCAAAGAGGAACAAAAATAAACACTGGGCTCATTTTCATCATATTGCCAAGAGACACAACTGTAGACAATATCCACAGTTATGATAAGCAAGAACTGAAACTCAATTCCCATTCAGGGTGCTGAAAATTCCACCCTTAATATATTTGTAAACACATTGTCATAAAATCAAACTTCTTGATGTTACATCATTAGGAAATTGTGCAGGGGACCTGAATCTAGGAAATGTAATTTCCCTGTTGCTTACCTTGTGAAAAACCCTATTTTTAATATCAACTGTATATGAACTAGAATGACGGTGACAACCTCATCTCTAATGCAATGAGAATCATGTTTATTTTACAGAGTTTTGCTTAGAGCAAAACACAGCAATACCATAGAGAGGTACACACACTCCATAAGTCCCGCTGCTGATTACTTTGAAGAAACAATCAGTCTCTGAGTTCAATGCAGAATGCAGAAATACTGACCAACATGCAAAATACTTTCACTTTCAGAGATGTTTGGGTCAAGCAGAATCCAGAATACCAAGCTTCTTGTTATAGAACTCAGTGCAATCCATTAAATCAATGTACTGAATATCTTCTATGTGCAAAGTAGCAGACTATCAAAAAGTTTCTCTCTCTCTCATTAAGCATAATAAGTAGTGTTGAAGTACTTTCAATTCACAAATGAAAATGTTGTCTTTCAAATCTAAAATAATGTGTCCAGTATAATACTTTTTATCAGTTTCTTCTTAAAAGCTGATGAGTGTCCTATACATGATATGTTTTTCTTACATCACCAAAGAAGATAATTGATCAAAATATAAGACATAAACCACCAAGGAAGGTAATTAACCAAAATATAAGACATAATCCACTTAAACATATTTATTAGCATCCACTATGAACTTGAGATTATTTCAAACTTAATCAATGGCAGTATTTGTCTCTTCCATTTTTTAAAAATATTTTCACCCTATATTTGATTTATAAATTACTCTTTGACACTTTGAAAACCATTAATTTAACAATACTATCAATGACTAGCTGAGTGCATTTTTAAAAACTATCTTTAAGAAAACTTTGCTTATCATGGCAAATGCCTTTATATAAATAAATTGTTAATAAAATGAAGTTAGCAAATCACATGTTTTATTCCTCCTTTTTCCAGGACTTCAGTTTTTTTTATATATGACAATTTAGGCATTTGGTGTCCATGTGTCTCATGTAAGGAATCAAAATTTTGTTACAAAGGATTATATTCTTTTCTCCTCGTGATGGAACTAAGGCTTGATCTCATTTCTTTTTACTGACTGACTGCTATTTCCAAACTATTCCACTCTCCTCCTCATGCCTTTTACATTCCAGTGTACTTGCATAGTACCAGGCATTATCGTACCTGTCCACCTAGCTGCTCTCCCTTCACCATGGCCAGTGGTTTTAGCTTCCTTTCTCTCGAATTAAAACCAGACATCTGACCCTCATAATTGATATTCCACTCTACCAGCCTGTTGAATGTACCCAAGGCCTCTCTTCACTTCCCGAGGGAAGCTTAGCTAAAATCCATCATGTGTTGGCCTGGCATGGCATGCAAGACCTCCCACAATGCAAGATCAGGTTCACAGTCTCAAATTGAGTCCCAATGCCACTATTGCCAAGTCAAAAATAGACTGCTTCTTTGAAAAACAACTAGAGACAAAAGAGAGAGTGAGAGTGAGAGTGAGAGAGAGAGAGAGAGAGGGAGGAAGGGAGGAAGGGAGGGAGGGAGAGGAAGGAAGGAAGGAAGGAAGGAAGGAAGGAAGGAAGGAAGGAAGGAAGGAAGGAAGGAAAGAAGGGAGGGAGGGAGGAGGGAGGGGACTAAGGGAAAAAGGGAATAAACAGAACTAAGACATTAATAGCAGTAGAGTCAAATCTCTTGCTGTTCTCAGTTTCAATGGTATAAGAAGTAATTTTAGCTTTGGGTTTCTTTTAAAAATTTTTTTGGTTAGTTTAAATTCTCTGAATGTGGATATAAAATAATGAGAGTAGTTATCATGAGGTTTCCAAATCATTTCCTAATAAAAATAATTCAAAGTTCATGTGATGATGATGACGTGATGATGATGATAATGATTCTTATTATTATTTTGGTTCCATACTGCCTAAAACTGTGAGGCACACAGATGTTGCTCAGTAAATCTTAGTCATTTGACTGTAAGGAACAAACGGATTTGAGTAGACTGCTATAGGGATGTCTGGCACCTTTTCTAGAAGTAGCACCATTCTCCCAGACTTTTACACAATGGGATGAGCAGCAAATAACTTGGCAGTGGCTCTCATCCCTGCCTGCAGCTGACTGGCTCAAGAACAGATAAGTCATTTAAACTGGGCTGGTCCTCATACTCACTTCTTCTTTTCTCACCCCAGTGACTGAGGTTATGGTTGAACTAAACTTGGAATAGTTAATTCCTTCCTTGGGAATTATGGCCTTGGAAAGGGGAAACAGTCCGTTGAATCACCTTGGGATGATTGATTCTGACATATAAAATGTAGGAAATTTTTAGTCTTATTTTCCACATTAATGACACATGGATAAAGATTCTTGATGGTATTTGCACCCTGGTCCTAACTGTCCCCAAGTTATAAATGCCTTTATGGTCTTCAGTTCTGTAGTACTTGAGCATTTGCAAAATGAGTTCTCTAATTATCTTAAAATAGCTCAAAATGTATTGTTTTTTATCTTTCACTTACGACTAGCAGAATCCTAGGTTCTCCCCCCTCTCTCCTCTTTCCCATTCCTTTCTTTCCTTCTCTTCTTTCCTCCTTTTAAAATTACCCACTACTTATCTATTTTTCTTTTTAAACTGCATACCTATTAAAACAGGCTTCATTTCAAAATGAATAACCAACAATAAATTGTCAATTCTAGAAAACTGGGCTTCACTGTTAAGGGAAAGCAATGAACAGAATCATGGATGGAGAAGTTTTGGTCTCTCAAACATGATTCTATTTCTGTTGATATATGCACAGAGGTTTAATATGGAAGATTAACATTATTAACAGAATTTTTTCTTAATAAGTTGTTTTCTTCCCATTAAGTCTAAATACTGTGTTTCTTGACAGCATGATTGATGTAATTATTACTCTAAGTGCCAATTACTGAAGCAAGAGAGAGCACTCTGTGCTTAGTCTGAAACTTCTAGCATGCTCCTGGGTCAAAATGTCTGAGAATCTTGAAGTCCAAAACACACTCAAGATTTGTAACACTGACCCTCTTTTCTGAACTCTAACCCTGGAGGTTATTTATTCTTAATAAAATTTATCTTTGCTTTTGAAAATCTCCGCCTTTAAAATGATACTGTGAAAACCATTGAGAGAAAAAGAAGGTAGAATTATATTTAGATGTTTGTGATTTTCAAAATCCTTGGAGTAACCAAAGGACCAGTTAATAAATGTCATTATCATAACATTTGGTAATGATATTTAATGATTGCTAACAAGCAATTCTGGCTTACGGTGTGCCAGAATCATAAATAAAACCTTCCTACATAATGAATTATTTAGTTATCATATGATGAGGTAGGTATCATAATAGACTCGATTTTAGAGTTGAGAAAAACTTTAAGGCAAGGAAGTTAAACAACCTGGTTCCACTAATAATGTATTTGTTCTGATGAGCTCAGCTGCTAGGTTTCTGCACACTGTACATTTAGCTGTGTGAGTCTGAACTGACGGAGTTCAATTCTCCAAGTATCCTTTCAGAATCTACAATTCTTCCTTCAGGTGACTTGCTTTTCTTTGCTGTATCAGGGGATGAGTTTAGACTGTAAAGTAAAATGAAAAATAGATCTGAAGGATACATGGAGAAAAAACAAAACTACTCAGTGATCGCAAGTCAAGAAAAATGTTCTTTTGGTTTTCATTTGATAAATAATGGTTTCATTAACCTTTTGGGAAATGAGCATGCCCTCACTCAAGAGAGGGGAATTCTGGAATCAGAAGAAAGAACTAGCTCATTCTAGCTCTTGGCCACGTTGTCTGTGTGAGCTTGAGAACAGCACATCACAATTCCAATATCAAAGCCCTCATTTTTTATACAGAATTCAGAATTTTTGTATTTTTCATGTATTTTTCAAGTATTTTTCAAGGAACAGAAAGACAATTCATATAAAATACCTGATAAATTGTGAGGCTCCAAAGTACATTACAAATATGCATTATTACACTTACTTTATAGCCTTTGAAATATTAAGTACTACAATTGCCGATTATTCCCACCAACAATCACTGTATAATGTCTTTATTTGCATTGCCCAAGTATTATTTATTTTAAAAATTCTCATTATATTATGTTAAAATTAAAATACTCTATCACTCAAATATTATTTCAGTTGTCACAAAGTATTAAATACACGTTCAAATTCACACTTAAGTTTTGATGTGTTTACTGGTATTCTTAAACTTCTTTCTTATTTTAATCATGATAAATGTTAGACAAGTCATATGCCTTAATTGTTTTCATATTGTACAGATAAAGAATAATATCATCAGGCAACTGGCTTTCATATTTTCTGAAGAAGAAAGGTAGAAACACAGTATCACTAAAATGCTTGATCCTTAATGATTTTCTTTTTAATCTCAGCTATAGTACTTAGAAGCATGCCTACTGAGGAGTCTTTCCTCAGGAATATGTATAACTTCTTCTATGAATACATGCAATTATTAATACATCTACAAATGTCTCACTTATGAATCCCTCAAAATATTTTTTAAAAGAAGTACAAATGAACCAAAAATATTGAAACTGACTGTTTTGAAAGCTGTGTCAGTGCAGCCCCAGCGGGACCATCAGCTTAGCAGTGAACAGTTCTCATCCACAGAGTACGCCCCTCTCAATGGAGGGTCAAGAAAATTAAATGGTTCTATTTATTTGAATAGAAATTTACAAAGACAATTTTTTTTTAGAAATGTCATGAAGTACGTGGAATAGACTTTTTTTTTTCAAAAATAAGAAATGAGAAGAATTATTATAGGTGAACAAGTAAGGGAAAAAATGCTGAGTTTTATTTGTGTATCTGTGTGCATGTCCTAGCTGCAGACAGAGTCTAGGGGAGAGAAGATACTGATGCTGTGAGTACATTTAAAAGAAACTCCACATTGTGTGTTGAGTTTATGGCTTTAGAAGCAATCATACCAACTAAAAATTTAAGGCCACAAATCTCCTTCATTGAGCCTCCATCTGCAATGCTATGCCACCCACACTTCATTTAGTCATCCGGCCCTGCACTCTATAACTCCTATGTCAGACATCTGAAAGGATTTAAGCATCTGATTTTAAAAAAGTACACTATATTACCCACAAGTTCATGGGTGCCATGGAAACGAAACACAAGTGCATTACAAGGAGCTTTTTAAAAATATATAAACAATAAATTCACCAAAAAAACCTCCATTTTATTTTATATTAAACTTTGACAATTTTCTTGAGCTGTTTTCTCAGTGAATAGATTTGGAATTTTTCACTGCAAGAGTTTTCACTTAGGTCTCATAGAAGAAAGAGTAGCATTATCTCATCACTAGCACTTATCAATGAATAACTGTGCCCAAATTACTTAACTTCTCTAGGTCTTAGTTTTGTCCTGGATGAATGTAGCATATTAATAGTATGTATCTGAGGGGTTGATTGGGAAATAATGTGTGCAAGATTCTTAGAACAGCATTTGCCACATAGAAAGTGCCTGATAATTTAGTTATCATTCCTCTTATCAGATTCAAACATGAGATAAGTTAACTCCAAAGATGAAGTGAACCTTATTCAAAGTCACTCAGCAGCCTCAGGAATGGGTGAGTTTTTCAGCTATTGTAAAAATTCTTGAATCATGAACAATCAGCTTCACCTTTTTGTCACAGTGTTCCTCGTATACAACTCTGTAGCAGTTTTTATATATTGGGTTTTGATTATATATCCACATCTTGACCCACATTCTGACTATACATGAGAAAAAAAGTCTGATTCTCTATCACAGTGTTCTGGTACTGCCAGCACCTCAATAAATATTTGTTGAATAAATAAGTGAATGAATGAAACTATGTCTAGAGTTTTTTTGGTTGGAGAACCCAGTCTTATGAGCATCCTTGAGGTGAAATGATAAAGGTTCTCTATTTTAGTCTTTTGTTGTCCTGTGTCATATATTTAGAGCAATTCTGAAAGGGTAATTGGTAACATTGTTACCCCTCCTTTAATAAATGATGTGATTTCTGAGTAAAACAATTCAGTTTCCCTCAGCTGTTGTGATTACTGACTATCTGATTGTATGTCTTGCCTTAAGTGGGAGCTTGCATTCAGGTGTCAACATAAAATAGCAAGTCTTCCTTGGAGGAAATAAGAAAATAATTTATTCTGATCCATATATGAGTTTACATGATGTTATGGTTTAAATACTCGGTGTGCCCCAAAAGCTCATGTGCAAGACAATGCAAGAAAGTTTAGAGGTGAAACCTTTGGTGATTGGATTATGAGGGTCTTAACCCATCAATGTTTTAATCCCCTGACAGGGATTCATTGAGTAGTAACTGTATTCTGATAGGGTATGGCTGGAAGAGGTGGGCCATTGGAGGCATACCTTTGGAATATATATTTGGTGAGCTGAACTTAGTCTGTTTCCTTGTGTAACATATTGAGATGCTTTTCCTCCACCATACGTTTCTGCCATGATGTTCAAGCCTTCTCTCCAACCCCAAGGAATGGAGCCAACTCTCTATGGACTGAGAACTCTGGAACTGTGATTCCCTAAGTAAACTTTTCCTCATCTATGTTGTTCTCATCAGGTCTTTTGGTCACAGCAGTGAAAAAAAACTGACAAAAACACATGGCCTGGGAAGCATGAATTTAAGCTATTCAGAATAGCATGTTCTGCTATGGACCAGGTTTTACATGAACTTTCATAGCCACAGGACAAAAACAAAAGTCACAAATCAATATATTCAAGAAATACATTAGTAGGACATCAGGCAAGAGGCAGGAAACTGGGGAAATCTATTGGTTTCAGATACTCTTTCTTAGCATTCATAGCTTTAGGGTCAGTGGAGGCTTGAGGTTAAAGGAACTATTCAAACTAATTATGAAACAGATTTTGACCTTGGAGACTTAGCATAAAAAGGACATGGTAATAATTATTCCTGGAAAACTAAAAGACAAAATTAAAGAAGGACATTGAAAACAAATAGTATTTCTAGAAACATGAAGAAAATAATGAAAAGTGAATAGTTTTAATCATCCCAATTCAATTGATGTATATTTTTACACCTATCTAATTTTTTCAGGTCTAAGAAAAAAAGTAAAATTAGTCTGGTAAAAATGAAAAGTTGTTATTATGGGGTTTCATGATAATTGGATAATTACAGAACATGCAAAAGAAGAGGTAATGGGGGAGATACTCCAAAGGAAGAAGAAATAAAGTTAAGCAGCTGGGATCAATATGATAATGGAAAAAACAGGCAAATGCATTGAATGAAGGAGCAACTACGTCTCATCATTCTTTTTGTGCATTACACAACCAACGCCAAAAACATGTTGGCAGATATGTTCATCCTGAGTACTCAATCCCTTACTAAGTTGCTTCTTTCTTCAATGTGGCTCAACCAGAAAGAATATCTAAGGCAGAAAACAACCTTTTATTCCCTCTGTGTGGTGTAGAGACATTTTTTCAACTGCTTTGAGGCAGAGAGAGAAAAAGAGATTATTGAATAAAAGAGAATACAAAAAAATTGGATATCATATACATGTTAATCACATCCTATATGGAGAGAATCAGGTGATACAAAGATGGATAGCAAACATCTTTCCATATACTGTTGGTGATCTGAGAGTTGGACAGATTTAACAGAGTAACCAAGAGGATAAATGATTCATTGAAGGTATTGTGCAGGAGAACTTTGTACACCTGGTTTAAATATTTAGAATTTCTTGGAAGTAATGTTTTTTCAAGATAGCCATGGAAAAGGAAGTAGGAATCACTTTCTCTTCTCTCTTTCTTCCTCTCTCTCTCTCTCTTTCTCTCTCCTCATTTCCTGGCTGTGAAACTTTTTTTATTATTAAACATTATTGCTTCTGATAGCTCCACTATGTGCCCTTTCCTGAAAGAAAATAGACCTGGTAAGTGATAAATCTTCAAATAAGAGAAAAATCTAAAATCCAGCATCACAGGTAAAAATAGTAGTCTATTATCTTGGAAAAGAAAAATAGATTTATTTTAGTTACAAATTCCAGATGATTTCTCAAATGTCACCCTAATGATTCCATGCTTACTCACCCATCAGACAAAACACCCCATACTTAGAACCCTTCAAGGCTCCATTAGATCTTCACTCGTCTGAAAGTCACCTGTAATTATTCACTCACCCACCTCATAGGGGCACTGGATGAAATGACTAATGTATCATTGATAATGACTTTAAATGGTACATATTTAAAGCCAGAATCACATCTTGTATTCCTTTATGGAAAGTCATTGAAAAAGTAGGATAATAAAATGGTCTTCCAAGAAAAAATAAATAAAAAACCTCTCTGAATAGATAAGAGATCATTTTAAAACGAAGCTCACCAAGAAAGGACTGCTGCTGCTATAAAGCTGTGGCCCCAGTGGTATCTTAACAAATACTATCAAGACGCTTTACATCACATCACTGCTGCCATCTGTATACAACACTATTTTTTGGTGAGAAATGAGTGTGATAAGATATAGCACTTGTGATTATTATGATTTTATTTTAAACGGACATGTTTTAGTGCCTCAGCCTTTAGTACAAAGTGCTATTGTATTTTAAGAGAGTCACCTATTTGAAAAGTGAGACAAATCTTGAAGTTACTGTTTAAAGGTGCATTGTTTTCTTTTAACTCTATGAAAACAGATCCCTGATACCCATTTGTTTTCTGCATTTAAGGAAACAAATTATAGCTTAAACCCAAAGAGAACCACACATTTTAAATTGCTCATACCCATTCTTGTAAGTTAATAGGAAAGAGTATTTATGAATTAAGAAAAATATTCTCTGCAACTTCTAAGGTGAAGACATGCTATAAGCTTAGAATTAATTAAACATGAAGTGAATATATTCTGGATCACAGCGTGATAAGGTTCATATGGAACAAGAGTAAGAAGGAAGAAAACATGTTCCAGAGGATCAGTATGTCTTTGGGAAGGAAGAAAGCTTATGGTACCCAAACTTCCCAGCTAAACATAAAATCTTCTTAAAGAGTTCACTTTTTGCCAAACTTTGATTCAGCCTAGTATGATATTAAATTTTAAGTGTCAAGTTGATTGGATGAAGGAATACCTAGAGAGTTGGCAAATCATTAATTCTGGTTGTGTTTGTGAGAAAGTTTCCAGAGAAGGTTGGCATATGAGTCAGTGGACTTCATAGGAAAGATCTGCACTCAATGTGGGTGGGCATTATCCAGTTGGCCAGGGGACTAGATGGAACAAAATGACAGAGAAAGGGCAAGTCCTTTCTCCACTTGGAGTTGGGGTATGCTGCTTCTGTTTTGGGGCATCAGAATTCCTGGCTGTTCATACTTTGCACTCTGAGACTTACACCAACTGCACCTGACTTCTCAGGCCTTCAGCCTCAAATTGAGAATTATGTAATTTACTTTCCTGGCTCTGAGAATTTTAGACTTGAGAAAAAGTCCTACCTTTTATTGCATGTTCTCCAGCTTGCAGTCAGCCTGTCAGAACGGCTCAGCATCCATAGTCACGTGAACCAATGCCTTTAATACATCCCTCTCCTTTTTCTGACTATCTGTCTATCATCTTTCTATCTACCTATCATATATGTCCTGTTGTTCTGGATCTCTAGAGAACCCTAACTAATGTAATCTAAGTAGCTCTACCAACAAGTGATGCTGGATGGCAGGAGTTCTAATGAGTTAAAGTAGTGATTTAATCAAAATATGTTATGTGCATGTATTAAATATGCCACAATGAAAACCATGTTTACATAATTATTATGTACCAATAAAAAAAGGAACCAGAAGAAGAAAAATAAATAAAAAACAAAATCTAGAAAAAATTCAAGTGGTTGGGGAAAAGTAGAAATAGAGTGCTAACAGATGTACAAAAAAGTCTTAACAGATAAAACATTCACCCCCAAATCTGTCCATGATATAACCCCTGAAATGTGAGTATCTTACATTTCACACCAAATGGACTTTATAGGACTTTAGATTATGAGGTTAGATGTAAATGTATGAACAGTTAACAGCAGAGAATTTTTTCCTAGCTGCAGACAGAAAATGTACGTCAGAAAAGGAGGTCAGAAAGATTGGAATTACAAGAATTTCTGCTTGCCAACTGAAAAATGGAGGGGGTGACAAAATTTAAATGCTGGCTTTAAGGAGCAGAGAGCCTCCTGACTGACCAGTAGCATGAAAACAGGACTTGAGACCTACAACAGTAAGGGATTGAGTTCTCCCAACAATTAACTGAGCTTGGAAGTGAATTTCCCCCAAGTACCACCAAATAAAAGTAAGCTGACATGTTGAACTTGGTTTTGGAGGCCCTAAGTAGACAAACTAGCCAAGTCCACTATTTGGACCTTTGACCTACAGAACTGTGAGATAAGAAGTTTGTATTGTTTGAAGATACTAAATTTATAACAGTTTGTTTCAGCAGTAGCAGAAAACAAGTACAAGGTTATCATTGTTACACCTGATTAAATATTTACTTTGCAAACTAAACAATATCATTTTTCTTCCCAGAACTCAGCTGGTATTTGGATCTAGGGGTATGTTTCCACTGAGCACACCTTTTTGAAAGGCTCCATACTGGCTACTAATGAAAATACAAGTACTGACAATTCACAATAGCCAAACTGTGCAACCAACCTAGATACCCTTCAATCGATGAATGGATAAAGAAACTGTTATATATACACAATGGAATATTACTCAGCAATAAAAGAGAATAAAATTATGGCATTTGCAGGCAAATGGATGGAGTTGGAAAATATCATGCAAAGTGAAGTAAGACAATCCCGAAGAAACAAAGACTGAATGTTTCCTCTGATAAGTAGATGCTAATCCATAAGGGCAAGGCATGAATGAGTAGAGGAATTTGGATTAGCCAAAGGGGAAGGAGAGGAGGGAATGAGGCATGGGGATAAGAAAGATGGTAGAATGAGATGTTCATCATGATCCTAGGTACATGTATTATTGCACAGCTGGTGTGACCTTACTCTGCACAACCAGAGATGAGAAAAATTGTGCTCCATTTATGTGCAATGAATCAAAGATCATTCTGCTGTCATGTATAACTGATTAAAACAAGAAAGAAAGAAAGAAAGAAAGAAAGAAAGAAAGAAAGAAAGAAAGAAAGAAAGAAAAGAAAATACAAGTGCCAAAAAGACAACATCCATACATCCATGCAATCAAGGGAACAACTAAGAGAGAGGCCAAGAAACACATGACACATACTCATCAGAGTAATAAAAGCTATTAATAGAGATTTAAATAAAATGACGAACAATGGGCAGAGATGACTCCCTGAGTAAGTTATGTTTGACAGGGCTGTTAATAGAGCTGAGTCCAATGGGTACAGCGTCTTTACATTGCTTGGGATTCCTGTTTTTGCTACCCTATCTGGACACTATCACATATGATAGAATACCTCAAATGTATAGCACTTTCTATACCACTATGATGCTCAGGAGCCAAGAGGGTACAAATAAATTCAATGGTTTCCAGAAAGGTGATTGGGACTATTCTAACATGTGTAGCCTCAGAGTTTTGGCTACTAAGAAAGTTGAAATCAAATTTGTAGCTCCCTCTGGCAATGGGAAATTTCAGATTCTTTGACGTGATTCAGAAATGTAATTTAAAGTACCTAGAAAAGAAGTTTATCAAGTCCTCATTTTTTCAGAATCAACTCTGGATTTTAAAAATGTAAAGGTGTCCTATTCTTGTCCTAAAATTATGGAACCAGAACTGTGGATGAGATGGGAGCATATACATTTTTTTTTATACTTCTCAAGTGAATGAACTTCATATTTTTGTGAGCTCCAGCAAGAATATTAGTTGCACAGCCAAGTTTTGGAAGAAGGCAGCAGTGAATTCACAGCATAGTTTGACAGAAAACCTGACTTCCATATACCCTGTGTTTGTCATGCAATGAATAACCCAGGAAAAGACAGAGTTGCCATTTTCTTGTGAGCTTGTTCCTGTGCTCTTGTGATAACCTCACCTGCTCATGTGGTTGGCAGAGGAGCTAAGTGGGCAGCTGCAAGAGTGCCTCACAGAAAGTTCTGATTTCTCTTTAACATTAAGAAAAATTAATGCTGAAAATCCAGTTTCAACTTACAAAGAGATTTTCATAAATTTTGCCTCAATAGAAAAACGTAAAGTGCATAATAACATTACTTAGCATGACTATAGACAAAAGAAATCCATAATGAATTCATAGAAGAGAAAGTCTTTTGAGATTAAGTGAATCTCAAAATACATGTTAAATACACATTTAAATAACAGACTATAGTAACTTTCTGTTAATTGTTATTAATAGGCTGACTAACTATTTAAGTGCTTCTGATTTTGATTTTTTGGGAGGGATCCCTATACTCTTGGACATGACTTTTCAAGAAAGAAAGAAAATAAAAGGAGTCAGAAGTACAGCAGAGCTAACTAAAGCCTATGTGCTAATACTCTAGAAGAACACTGGACTGAGAAAAACCACACATGGAATTTATTCAAAAGAAAACTTTGTTTAGTTTATGAAAATATTCAATAAATTATTACCTATAAAAATTGAGTGTGAATGTTTGTCAGGAAGATAGGGCATGTTGAGTATTCATCTTTCTTATAAAATATAAATTATTTTCTCCTGGTCCTGTCTATCAAGCAGCTTTGAAGAATTGCTATTTTTTTAATGATATAAAGGAAGAATTAACACTCCATAAACTACAACTACCGAGAATGATTATCTAGAAAATTAGAGTTGATGATTTCAAATATTTGTACTGAGTTTAACTATATTGGCATCATTTATGTGAACACTATTTTCTACAAATTAATGAACATATCATAAACAAAGTTAACACTAGTTTTATAAGGAACTTACTAGGTAAATGTTGAGAGGGCCACAATAACTTGTATATCCCCTGGTGATTGCTTACAAAAACATGTAGAAACTTTAATAGAGATTTATTTCCAAGGAAAAATGGTTTTGATAGTAAAGAAAGAAAGAACCCAATCAAGTGGGATATTTCTAATGACTTATTGTCATAACTAGCAATGTTTGATGTCAATTCCTGATATAGAAAATCTTGGTCTCTTGATAAGAGAAAGGATTAGGATCGAGGATAGGTATGGAGGGTGATTTCAAAACACTTTTAATGTTATACAATTTTGTATTAGAAAATGAAACATAATGATATTCTCATAATATAAAATGCAGAATATGAAGATAGACATTCTACCTGGTCGAGCATGTGTAATAAAAGCTTCAGTAACACTACTCAAGGTCAGGTTATAAAAAACTTAAATTATGGTTGGACTGAGGGAGATAAACTGGGGAACAATTCAGTCAAGGCAATTAAATGGACAAAGAACAATTCAAATGATAAAACTAGTTCAAAATGGAGTTTTTTCAAGGACTATTCTACTAGATATATCTGATTTTCTGGGTAGTTGATATACCCAATCTGTTGATCTCAAAACTGAAAGTTGAGTCTCTTCAGTTGTCAGAATGAATAAGGCTGTGAGCCTCTCACTTCATTGAGGAGTTTCAACTGTTCATGTCCAAACAGTAGCCAATTTAGGGATCTGAAGGCTTTCTGAAATCTCCACAACTACAAAAGTATTCTCAAAAAGATTTAAAAAAAAAAATAAGCTAATGTTACATAGCAGGATCTTTTAAGAAAAGATAACTTTTCAACATGTTAAGGTTATAATTGGAGGCATTTATACACTAAAAATCAAAGTACAAGCTGGGCATGGTGGTGCACATCTATAATCCCAGTGGCTCAAGAGGCTGAGGAAAGAGGATTACAAATTCAAAGCCAGTCTCAAAAATTTAGCAACTTAGTGAGACCCTGTCTCAAAATAAAAAGTAAAAAGAGCTGAGGATGTGGCTTAGAGGTGAAGCACCCCTGGGTTCAATTCTCATACCAAAAAATATTAAAGTACACAAATAAAATATAGTGAGAAATTTTCATAACACCTGAATTTTAATGTCTATCACAATTATTGAGTTTCTTTTCTAAGATTTAGTATTGCTGATAGTGTTTATACTTTTATAAGTTAATATAAGCAGAAAAAGCACATTTTTCAAATTGAGAATCTTAGAGAAAGAAAAGTATTATTTTATATACAAGCAATAAAAAGTCACTACCTTAAGTGTCTCGTTACTTAATGGTAAAGGTTTTTACAAGGTTTGATTACCCTGAAAATAATGAGGGTAGAGATCATAATTTTGTGCACAAAAAACATAACAAAGATACATGTTTTAAAATACTGGTATTAGGAGGTAAGGAATAAATCTACCAAACACATGCTTTTAAATAGGACTTGATATCTAGTTAATTTCTATAGATCAAATATATTCTCTCAGGATCACATATTTTTAAAATGTTTCATAAATTTTAATGTACTTATTTAAAAAGGTATATCATAATACAGTACGTTATAGTAAACTAAGCCTTTTAATAACATGCTACATTTTTAGCTGCCCTTGTACCATATAGTCCTATAATTAGTCTAATTCATTAATAACACAGCAATAATTATCTTCCTAATTTGACACATGCAGTTCTGAAAAGTATTCAAAGACAATAGGTGAAAATGCCTTCTGATAAAATAGATACAGAAATAAGTTAATATCACAGTGTGGTTCAGTTATTTTGTAGGAGGGTAAAAAGCTTAAACGTGCTCCATGTAGTATCAATTGCACATTCATCTTGGAAACTAAGCATTCTGCCAGGAGAGCTGGCACTCACATTCACAAAAGAGACACAATTTTTGCTTTGCTTCACCACACTTACTTTGAAAATGTACACTAGAAGAGATATAGAAATTCCACTCAGTAAGAGGCTACCTGTGCTCCAATAAATCAAATACTTGGTGGGAAGCTTAGTTTGAATATGTTAACCTTGAGAAATAACAAGTCATGGAGGCCTTAAAAAAAATCTAAAAATAAAAGACAAGAAACAAATATAATTTCCTCTTTTATTTTAAGCTCTGAAGTCCATATCTATCAAATGCTAAAACAGCATTCTTTAAACTGTCCAAATGAAAAAGGCAAACTGTTTCTACCTCATTTGTCATTCTGTTCTATAACACAACCTCATTTACATAACCTATCAAGTTCATTTTTATATCATTTCTAAGTATCTTTTCCTCTGACCTAAATAAGGTAAAAATACTTAATGAAATAGTTTGCTATCTTGCAGAATTACCTATAGACCTGGTGAAATTCATCAGGAAGTTCCATAATTTGTGAGAAATATTAAATTGATTCTCATACAATTAAACAGTAATCATCTTATCTAGTGTCTAGAATTGAAGGAAGTTGGTTCATAAAAGTACTGTTTCTAAAGTCGTACTGTGAAGATTGGATCATGATATTTTCTGGATGTCATTGAGTGGTAAGCATCTAATAGCCAATATTTTAAAATATTGCCTCTGGTTCCAAAGAGGAGTTAGGTATCAGGTTAGAGGAAAATTTCTAAGACAGGAAAATCACAGCAAAACTTTTGACTGGCTTTTCAAATCTGCAGCGACTGATATTCTTGGAACACAATTGGTCCAGGGTGAAAATAATTTTCTCATGAGTAAGGAGCTCTTAAGACAATAAGGAAACATATAAAACTCAAGTTGTTCGGAGTCTGAGAACTCCTAACTCTCAAGGATTGAAGAGGGACTGTTCCTAGGTTGAGAGGACCTTGAGAACATGGTGCCTTGGAATTCTCCTTTGTAAAGCCTTTCATACCTATAATTTTACAATAAATGTCTTCCTCAATCAACTGTGAACTAAATGAAGCATGAATATATTGGGGTCCATCTTGTTCACTGCAGTTATTTTCAATGTCTTTAGTAGTACTAGACATATAATATTTAACATTAATGTTTAACATTTATTCATTATCAATTGGCAAGAAATTTCTCAGTAAAGTTGGGGCTCGGGGTAATAGGGCAGTGACTCGCCTTCCAAAGGCTGTCCTATATCACTGACAGAGGACTCAGACAAAAGGAAGAGAATTAAATTCAAAACTGCAATTGTTTAACCCGAATGATCATTTTCTTTGTTGCTGCCTCCCTGAGGCATTGTATTCTTAGCTTTGGTAGTTATGAAGAAAGTCCGTGATTATGAAACCCTTAAAATCATCTCAAAGTGCAGATATTTCTAGGGTTGCTTTCACTGGCAGTGTAGCATGCTAATTAAAGCAGATTATATCCCTTATCTGATCTAAATAAAACAAAACCATCAATGTTGCAACTCTGTGCATTTAATTACAATTTTTGCTCTGCCTCCTCATTTTTGTCTAAATCAACTACATAGCTAAACAAAACCCCAAAGCGATCTAATTCATTTTTATCACTGATTCAAAACATTGGTTAACAGTTGTCTGTTGAATCTGTGTTAGAAATTATGCTATGCTGTGAAATTATAGCATTGGGCAAAACGAATCAGCTCCTTCAATTCTGTTAGAAGAAATCAATAAACAAATATATATGATATGCGGTATATGTGTGCACACGCACACATGTATGTAGTCTGGCATGTTGAATCTTATAAAAATCAAAGCACAAAATAAGAGGATTGTTCATTACTGGGGATAGAGGAGATACTTCAAGTAGAGCCATCAATAAGTTCCCTCTTGAAGAGATGACTTTTGAAGAGTAACTGAGATGATGGTAGAGAGCATGTCACCTGAGAACTTGGCAAAGAGCATTTCACATACATCTGAATAGAGTGTGGAAAAGCTCTTGGGTAGGAATGAACTCAACCCATTAGGAAGCATCTACAACAACTTGTGCAATTGAGGTCGGTGGAAGAAGTGAAATAAAAAGAAGTAGGAATCACTGAATTCAGGGCTGCTACAATTAATACCTATGTCTTCTCACTTATTCACCATGTGATCAAAAGTCTGTGGAGGGTTTGTCTTGATGAGTTCCAGAGGATGCAACCTCGAAAACATCACCATAGAGTTTTTTCTTTCTTTTTTAATATATCTGTAACTGCTTTGTGGGAAATATAGGAGTTGTGAATGAAATAAGAAGAACAATTAAAAGACTAATATATTATCTAATAATTATCTAATACATCAAACTAATAATTATCTCAGGCAAGAGATAATTATTGCTTGAGCTAGGCTCCTGGCAGTAGAAATGTTGAGAAGATTGAATTTCGATATATTTAGATGATAAAGCCTACAAAACTTGCTGATTGAATGGATAAAGGGTATTAAGGAAAGTGAGAAATCAAAGAAACTGTTTAAGATTTTTGCCTGAGCAACTGAATGTGCGGTTGTGCTGTTTAGATAGGGAAGAGCTAGGAGGATCGGATTTGAGCAGGATAGTGAATAATCAGAAATTCTCTTACAAATAAATGCTTTTTCAGATGTAAAGTTCAGGGATGGTGATAAAAGTTTGAGAGCTGGCATAAAATTATACTGTGTTCCAAATCACAAAGGGAGATTGCCTTTGAATGTGCTCATAGGTAGAGGAGGAGAGATCTCTGGGCTTGGAAGTATTTCAAATAACAAAAACAAAAAAGAAAAAGAAAAAGAAGAAATATAGGATATAATAATTTGGCACATTTAATGAAGTAGGAAGAAAAAAAAACAGTTGGTGTCTTAGAAGTCAAATGAATGTTGACTGACTTGCCAAGAATAAAAGAACAATCACTTATGTCCATTGCTGCTGAGGGGCACCATTGCATGCTGTAGAAATAAAATCAATCATTGGATTTTTCACAGTGTGGATTTACAGGTGACATTATTAAGAGTGGTGTAGTAGTGACAAAATCCTGATGCTAATACATTAATGAGAGAAAGAAGAGGTGAACAAGTAGGCAGCCGAAACTAATCACTCAAGGAGTTTTGATGCAAAAGGCTGCTGAAAAGGGATAGGAGCTGGAGGGAGAGGAGTTTTTAACGATAAGATCGTCATTATAGTTTTTTTAAAAAAATTTTGAAAATGATCTAATGGCAAAGGGAAGAGAAGAAATAATTTCAATAACAAAGACTTTGAATGAGAAAGAAAGGGATAAAGTCCATATTGAGTTTATTTATTGGGAGAGAACAATGCATCAAATAAAGCTATAGGTGGGTAACAGGTTTAGTGATAGAAAAGATTGATACTTTTATTTCATGGATAATTTCTCATTGAATTAAGAATTTTTGGTTGTCTTTCCTATCAGATATGAGTGAGGAATGTAAAAGTGTCTTACAATTATAAAAGTATCTGTGAGACAACTTAATGATTTTCACAGTGGGCTATGAGATCTAAGCTAATGCATAACAGATAAGGATATGGTCAAAGGTAAAAGCATTATAAAGTGGTGGGAACAGTAGATTTGATTCTATGTGTGGTTGAGGAATTATTCTTTTTAAGTATTTTTTATTTGTTCTAATCAGTTATATATGACAGCAGAATGCTCTTTGATTCATATACACAAATGGAGCACAATTTTTCACTTCTCTGGTTGTACACAGAGTATGCTCAAACTATTTGTGCAATCATACATGTACTTAGGGGAATGATGTCGTCTCATTCCACCATCTTTTCTACCCCCATACCCACTCCCCTCCCCTCCTTCGCCTTTGCCCAACCCAAAGTTCCTTCACTTATCCCATGCCCCACCTCCCATTACAGATTAGTATCCAATTATTAAAGAAAACATTTGTCCTTTGTTTTGGGGGGATTGGCTTACTTGGCTTAGCATGATATTTTCCAACTCCATCCATTTACCTGCAAATGCCATAATTTTATTCTCTTTTATTGCTGAGTAATATTCCATTGTGTATATATACCACAGTTTCTTTATCCATTCATCTATTGAAGGGCATCTAGGTTGGTTTTATAGTTTCGTTATTGTGAATTGAGCTGCTATGAACATTGATGTGGTTTCCTCACTGTAGTATGCTGATTTTAAGTTATTTGGGTATAGATCAAGGAGTGGGATACCTGGGTCAAATGGTGGTTTTATTCCAAGTTTTCTAAGGAATCTCTGTACTGCTTTCCAGGTTGGTTGCACCAATTTGCAGTCCCACCAGCAATGTATAATGATTAAGGAATTACTGCAGTAGGTTTTACAGAGAAAGCAAGCTGGAAAAATCATAATAGTCAGAACATAGGATGCTTCCCTTTGGACACTTAGATGTAGGATAGAGGAAAAAGGTCATTTTTGATATTATCAAAGAACTGAAGCCAGCACTAGATGAATCATTTATGTGATTTTTAAGATTTCCAAGTAATGCTAAAAGTTCTCTGTAGAGGACACTGAGTCAGTAACCAAAACAATAAATGAGGGGAGTAAAAGTGAAGTAGTAGATGACAACACATGGAAGAATACTGGGTTCGTATAACTTGATAGCATGCACTTTGATGCTATGGTGATTGACAGGTAGTGAGCATATCACTGACAACTGCACTAAAGATCAAGGCGAGAATCTCCAGTCTTTATGATACTTGGGGTACAGGAGATTAAGTGCCCACCAATGACAACAGGGGAAGCTGTAGTTTTCACAGACAGCTGAGTTTCAGTAACAGATGGAAGCAATCTTCAAAGATGGAAGTGAGGTTATGAAACTTCATTATTTACATAGAATGAACTCTAGAAGACAAAATAATTTTTGTAGACTTGGAATATTCAATGTATTATAAAATGTAGTATTACGATTATGATATTAGCCACTACTATGCATAAGGCACTTACTATGCACCCCGCATAATAGGTGCTTTGCATATTTTATGTAAAGTTATCCTTAAAATAAACAATCCTATGGATTGGCTCAAATATTCACATTTTATGGATATAAAAAATTAAGTAATCTGTCTAAAATAACCTAGCCAGAATTTGAATCCATATGGATCTGACTGAAATATCTGGGTTTCTGAAAAGAACCTTGTTTTTCATAACAATGACCATTCTCTAGTCACACATCTCTTTCTTGATTTTGGTGAAAGGACTGGTTTATAGAATGGTATTGCATTTAACCACAGACTGAAGTGTAGATCTGCTATATTAAAATAGAAGTTAGTGTCAAGCCGGGCACTGTGGCGCAAGCGTGTAATCCCAGCACTTTGGGAGGCTGAGACAGGAGAATCACGAGTTCAAAGCCAGCCTCAGCAACGGTGAGGTGCTAAGCAACTCAGTGAGACCCTGTCTCTACATAAAACACAAAATAGGGCTGGGGATGTGGCTCAGTGGTCGAGTGCCCCTGAGTTAAATCCCCAGTACCAAAAAAAAAAATATAGAAGTTAGTGTCATTGTTATGGTATAGATGTGTTGTCCCCCAAAGCTCACAGGTAAGACAATTTCAGAAGGTTTGGAGGAGAAATGATTGGGTTATAGCTTTAACCTAATCATTGAATTAATCACTGGTGGGATTAACTGAGTGGTAGCTGGAGACAGGTGGGCTGTTGCTGGAGGAAGTGGTTCGTCGGGGGTGTGTCCTCAGGGTATATATTTTGTATCTGAAGAGTGGAGTCTCTGTCTGCCTCTGATCATCATGTGAGCTGCTTCCCTATGCCACACTCTTCACCATGATGTTCTTGCCTCACCTTGAGCCCAGAGGAATGGAGCCAGCCTTCTATGGACTAAAACCCCTAAAGCTGTGAACCATCAAATAAATTTCCTCCCCTAAAATTGGTCTGTTCGGCTCTTTTAGTCACAGCAATGAAATAGTTGACTAACCAAAGTTAGTATTTTGATCAGTTATAAACAAAAATTTATGAAATGACCTTACTACAAATAATCTGTTCTTTTGGTGAATTCAAAGGAAAAAATACCCAAATCCCATTTTCCTTTCCTATTTATATTTTTATCCTTTTTTGTGGCACCAAAGCCAAGTGATATAGAGACTCAGGTTTTTCAGTTTAATTTTCTATTTATAGAACAATACCTATTGAGTATTTACATTATATGATAGACACAGTCCTACCCACAATGAATAATACGACTGATACAAATCCTTTCTTCTTAGTATGCCGAGTATAGCTGGAGTTGGGGGAACAAAGGCTAAATAGATAATTGCACTAAATAGGCTAAATAGATATTTTTATTTAAAGTCATAGAAGTTTTTGGAATGAGTCATTTCTATCAAAAGTATACAATAGAGGGATCTAACTATCATAAGATAACCTTCTCCACAGAGTTGAATGTCATGGGCTGTTGTGCTCGATGATATGATTTCCTAAAGAAAGATGAAATCTACACCCAATCTCATTTACCTCAGGTTAAGTCAGATCTATTCAGAGCCAAAATAACGCAGAGGATTAGCCGATGAAAATGGAGACATAGTTTTCATAAACTTCCAATCCTGACCCTGCAGGCCAAGAAACTCTCTCAGCTCTTGAAGCAGGTCAGAAAACACTGGGAACGGGACACAGGCTTTCAGGCCTACAATCTAGTTAGTATTTCCTAGATCACAGACCTCTTCAGGATTAATTTTATGATCCAAAATTTTGAATAAATCCTTGCATTTCTGTGCAGTCCTCTGTTTTCTAAATTGGAGGAAAAATCATCCCTTTGCTGACCTCAGACAACAAAGCATTATGATAAAATAACTTCATCCTCCATTCCCTGACTAATCTATCAGAGAGATGAAGGAAGATCAGAAAAACAGCTATCAAAAGACCTCATAAGACCTGCAGATACTCTAGCAGAGAGTCGTTTTGTCCTGACAACTGCATTGACTCATCTTGAGAAATAAGTTGTGCAATTTAAATTGCTTTTAAAAAGTTATCAGCTGTTAAAATTCCCTGCTGGAACTCAAAGTTTCGTAATTGCAGGATTATGGAGAGGCCAGATGTCTTTACTGGTACCAGCCTGTTCTCTCTAGCTGGTCTCCTGGACTCAGCTAGACCACCAATTTTAGATGCTAGGGACACAAGCACAACTAAAGCCACTCCCTTGCCTTTCAGTCACAGCCCTTTGGCAAAAAAAATCAAAAGGAGGCCAACCTTAAGAGTTACAGCTTCTAATGTCTTGGCTGCCCCTTAATAAGTATGTATTCAGAGCACATCCACAATAGTGCCACTGACATTGTTACTAATATAGAACAAGTCAAAATACAAAGAATTTTAAATGGTTCAAATTCTTTAAAAATGATTTTGGAACCGTTTCTTCTTCTAAACCGGAGTCTCCTGCTGCTCCTGTTGGTAGTGAGATCTCTAAAGTGCCAGACAATGGTGACCGTGATAAATGGTCTTCATAGTCAAAGGTGCCCTGAGTGAAAAGCAAAAGCATAAAAAGCCGATCGCACTTGTGTGGTGCCAGTCTTGGAGACAATAAATGTCTGTGCATGTACTTCTAAAGCCATATCTTTTAAGTTGATTGTTAAGCAGTTAACTGTTAATCCTTTGAAACGTTTCATTCTTTGTTAGCGTAGAGTTGATGTTGAAAACTTTCCATGCCACTATCAACCAAAAGTCTTTCTCAGTTGGGCTTAAATAATTTAATTATGGCCTTTTAACATGGAAGAGTTTAACCTTCTAGAAGACTGAAAAAAATAGATATTTCCAATAATCAGGGAAGGGATTATTCACTATAATTGACATTAATGTATAATTTACATTTTATAATGTTCCTAGTTCTTAATAAGTCCTAATAAGTAAAGCTAAGAGTGAGAATAATTATCCCACAGACCAAAATAAAAATGCTCTTTTCCTTTGCTTATGATTTTAAGGGTTGTTATGTTTTGCTTTAAATGACTGGCTAGGGTTTTCTTCAAGTTAAGTTTAAAAGTTACAGAGGCTAATCAGCATAGTTCAGAAAGGTTATTTTGTTGGTGACTGAAATATGTTGTTCTATATTAAGTTGTACATTAAAAAATAAAAAGGGAAAGAAGAAGAAGGAGAAAAGGAAGAAGAAGAAGATGGGAGGGGGAGGCAAAGCCAGTAACTCTCTCTCCAAATCCCGCTGTAGTATAAAATTACATCAAAAGTATTATAGTGTAACACCACTACCTATATCAATAAAATGCCAGTTTGACATATTATAAAGAAAAATCAGTTACACTTCAATAAGCCCAACTCTCTAGAAAGAAAAGAAAGTGAGAGGTATTCAGTGTGCTTCATGCACAACAAGTCATCAGAGACCGCAGAGCCATACAATTCTGCTGTGCCACAGCAGTCTTTATTTCAAAAGAAGTGGTTTCCAGCATAAGGAATCTGGCTTCCTTAGATGCTGCATTTCAATCATGTGCCAAGACAGACAAGCAACTCCAAGGAATAAATTGTGAAATTAGAGTGGGATCATGGTCTTCCATGCTACTTTATTTTCCTATTCCAATCCCGTTTGCATACATATCTGGAATCTAACTTGTATTTCAATATTCTTAATAAACTTTTCACTTGAATAATAAAAACAATCTCCTTAAAGACCCTAGGAATGCCAACATTTGATCACTAAAAAAACTAAAACATGGGATCTTTTGGTCTTAGATTTATAGTGCCTAAAGTGCAAGCATAGATGCCAACTATAAATTTCCTATTCATCAAAGCCCTGGAAGAAAAAAGAGGTATAAATAATCATACAACTCTAGATAGATAATAAATCTACTCCTCGCTTTCTGTCTTTCTATGGAAGTTTCATGTGGGAACCCAAAATGTCGCAGGGCATGTCCCAGACCTTTGACATTGACTCAAAAGGTATATTCATTCACTTCTAGAATAAATCTGAGAATCATACAAGAATGTACGTGCTCTTTCTCCATCCAAGAGAAAAATTTCTTACTCATTTCTGGTCTGTTTGATTTAGGAGTTGTGTCTCCTCATTTTCCTTAATTAGGTAATGCTATTTTCTTGACATTACATTTGAGGCTTTCCATTGTAGACACTTTAACATCACCTTCTGTAGTCCTCTTACATTTTTGTAATCCCCTTTTAGCTCTTTTTGAGATGTAAAACAAGTCAGCTCCGTTAATGACTTTAAGAATCTTCTGTCTACCTTCACGCACATTAGTGTTCAAAAAAAAAAAAAAAACTCCATCCATTGGGATAAAAAGACTTTTATGAAAAATTTACTTTTAAGATGGGCTTGGGGGCTGGGATTGTGGCCCAGTGGTAGAGCACTTGCCTCGCATGCGTGAGGTACTGGGTTCAATCCCCAGCACCACATAAAAATAAATAAATAAATAAATAAAGATATTGTGTCCATCTACAACTAAAAAATAAAGAAAGAAATAAATAAATAAGGATGGGCTTGGAAAAATGAGTAGCATTTTTCCTATGTAGTTGCAAAATGTTTTCCAGGTGAAGGAGTTCATTTGGATAATGGCCACAGAGGCAACTTAGTTGGGCTGAGCACCGGACAGTTGTGAGATAACAAACTGAAGATTGAGTTTGAGACTTTATCTTGGAGGGACTTGAAAACCAGAGGAAACATTTATTCATAATTCAACATGTGTGGTTTAAAAGCATGATGTTGTTGAGTAACAATGATACAATCTAAACTTCTTTGTGCAAAGAATAATCTATCTGTGGTGTGAAGGAAACCATACAGGAGGAAGAAAAGACCAGGGAATCTATTTCACTAAAAGATGTTGAATCAGAACTATGGGTTGAGCATCATAAACAAATCAATTTCTATACTTTGCACCATTTTTTAAACTCAAGATGTTATCTCTGCTTTGCCTTTTCATCCCCCAAACTCAGCTATTGAACAGTATTTCCACATATCAAAGTACAACTTGAACTCCAATTTTTACAAAGCATTACTGAGATCTACAAGAGAACTCAGTAATAGTACAGTACATGGCTCATAGTAGGCAGCTAAACAACACATAAAATATCTGAATACAATAAAACATAAAAATTTGTATTGTGCAATTTTTGTAAGAATTGATCTTATACAATCAGGAAGACAGGGTCGTCTTTAAGTATTTGTACCATTGTAAGAGGTTTGCACAATAGTACACAAGAACTATTTAATTAAACTATTTTCCCTAAGGTGTATAAATTTAATAAATCCATACGTGAGCATGTATAACATTATAAAATAGTTGAATTGATTATTATGTATTGTCACGTAGAGTTGTATTCAGACATTATAATATTGGATAAATAACTTTAAAAGGCACTTTTTAGATATAAATAAAGTAAGTGCTGATTTTCAGCAGAGGATCACCAAAGTCACGGGGCTAATTGAAAACCATGGTAACAAAGAATACTAAAACTTAGCTTTAAATATGAGTGTAAGCCTATTATCAATTTAAATACCTTTCAACTTCAAATCTTCCTTTCCTTCCATGCTTTGTGACGTTGGAGCAGAATCCTGTCAACCTGACTTTTACCAGCTTTGTAATGATAGTAAGGGTGCTGGAGGGAGGTGCTGATGTGGCTTCCCAGTGAGTGGCACCTGCATCACAGCACAGCAGCAAGGAGCTTCCTCTCATCAGAGGGAGCAGTTTCTCAGTGACTTTCACCCCCACCCTATTAACTGGATTCCCGGTGTATCTGGCCCGCATCCCATGAGGAGTTTGCTGTGACACCTCAGCGCACTTCTCTGTCACCCAGTGGGGCCTCAGCCACATTTCTCAACAAAGTTTGAATTTCATCTTTGTGCTGGACAGTGGGGGGAACCATTTCCGGGTTAATTTTTTCTCAATTTCTCTCCCTCAGCTTTAGAGCTAGTGATGTTCCCTAATTCCACTATGGTAGTATTTGTTACAGTGTTCTCATCCTTTGTTACAGTGAAGCCTCTTCCACCAATTTAATACTTCTTTATTTTTTAACATTTTTGGTATGGGGCATTGAATCCAGGGGTGCTTAACCACTGAACCACATCTCCAGACCTTTGTTTATTTATTTTTCTTGAGACAGGGTCTCACTAAGTTGCTTAGGGCTTTGCTCAATTGCTGAGGTTGGCTTTGAACTTAGGATCCTCCTTCCTCAGCCTCTTGTCACTAGGATTACAGGCAGATGCCACCATGCCCAGCTTCAAAACTTCTTTTTTGTTGTTGTTTAATTTTTCCCCACATTTTTATTGGCACATTTTAGTTGTACATGCACACAATATGACAATATTACTTGGTTAATGTAATTTCCCAGCACTTTCTCATTCTTCTCCCCCCCGCACTCCCAGTCTCTTTCCTCCAGTCTACTGATCTTTTGATTTTTTTTTAATTTTTAAATTTGTTCTAGTTATTATACATGACAGTAGAATGAATTTTGACACATTGTACACAAATGGAACACAACTTTTCATGAACAAATATGGAACACTTCATGAATTTGTGTGTCATCCTTGCACAGGGGCCATGCTAATCTTCTCTTTATTGTTTCAATTTTAGTATATGTGCTGCCAAAGCAAGCACTGAATACTTCTTAATATTCCATTTGCCCTCTTCAACCTACAGAAGTGATTTTTTTTGTTGTACCATTTTCAGAGGAAAAAAAAAAGTAGTTGTATTCCAATATTGAGTTAGCTATACATGATACTTCTGTGTTTCAAATGGAACATATAGAATTCCTGATGCACCTATATTTCTTCCAAAGAGTTTTTTTTTTCAATAAATAAATCCTCATGTTTTAAATATATGTCCCCTTCACCCTGAACACAAATGGATGACTGGACTTTGGAAAGCCAACAATCTTTTACACTTAAAATGACTTTTGAGACAATCTGACAATGTTTACTTTTCCCAAATAGATGCTTTAAGTTGATAGTGACCAAATCAGTCAATCAGTTTTTCTGTGACAGAATAATGAATCGTAGTTAATAGGTGGAATCTATAAAAAGACCCACCAGAAGATGATATAGACAGGAACCATGAGATAGTATGAAGTATGATAAGTAGAAAACACAAGGTAAAATTCATCTTTTATTTGTTCTCACAGTGACCTGTATTTTCCTTCCTAGCATTACCTTAACTGTAACCTTTCTTTTGCAGTGGACACTTACTTCACAAGGGTAATGACTGTGTCTGTCTCGCTTTCATCAATCCCCTGTGTCTAGCATAGGAATGGGTATTCAACACATAATTGCTGAACAGATGAATGACTGAATGTTAATAAAGTGCAGCTCAATCAAGAATCATAAAATAAGAATATTCTTCAAATACACAATGTAACAAGTAGAGAAAATAACAGCAGAGTGTTGGTAGGAGGTTACTGACAAGGTAACGTTGTTGAGTCCTGCCTGGTGTACTGACTCTTGTTCTAGCTCTAGACGTGTATTTCAGTCATCACGGCACCTAGCTGATTTCCCATAAGGTGTGATGGTGTGGGTGATTCATGACACTCTTATTTCCTAGACATTTTGCAATTTGAGGAAGGAAATTTAGCCCTTGGCTTTGTTCCTTGAAATCTAGAAAGGCCTATGAAATGCTCAAGTTTGTATTCTGGTTTGAAGTCCTTCAGTTGCTAGTGTTTGGGGTGTTGATGTGTTCACATTATTTACTGAACTCTCCCCAGTGAATATGTTTGACAATTCAGTACTTTAAAGAACAGATATTCAAGTAGTAAAAGAAAAAATGTTCCACCATCTTGATCTTTGACTCTCTCTTAGCTCTGTTCTTCTCTGTACACATACACTTCTTCTCTTTTGCATAAACTATCACTGATTAAAGACCACCTACATGAGATACCATTAACTGCTTCTACGAAAATAAATTGTCAATAGATTTCACATCTATGTTGCTTATAAATTTCTGTCACTCAAACTTCAACAATTCTACAGGTATCAGGCCTAATTTCTAGCTCCAGGGGTGTAGATATCTAATAATAGTGAGCCCTGGGGACATCATGAAATATACCCCCCTTCCCTCAGGAAAATTTCATTATAGCTGTATAATATTCAGAACACCCAGAGATCATTTTGTGATATATATTCTCCTTTATAATAATTTTGCTTAATGGCTTAATTTTGATCAACTGCGAAGCTTTGATCATTTAAAGCTGTTATAACAGATGATAACTCGTGTTCATGTTCTTATTTTGGTAACTGATGAAATGATTCTGAAGATTGTGCCTTTGTATTTGGTATAATATCTGGTAGATTAAAGACAATCCCCAGCTGTTGCTTTGTCCCTGGTGACTAAGGGAAATGATGAGTGTAAATATTAGTAATAATATGTATTATCTCATGTGAGAAACAAGTTTAGTAAAATTTTAATACATGTTTTATGTGTTATAAGGAAATGAATATAATTTACAAATCCACATAAATAACACATTGGAACTTCTATTAAACTGTAATATGCCTTAAGTCAGCCGTGATTGAAATTGCATTTGACAGGGAGAAAAACAGTATTTCTCTTTCCAACTACTCCCTGTGTTGTCATCATGGCATGGTTGGGTAACAGTGAGTGCCAGCTGAGGACCCTTCCCTCCTCTGTGTCACCATCTGGCTTTAGTTCCACTTCAATCAGCTTCTATTGGCTTTTTGATTTATGCTGGAATTCACAAGAAGAAATAGAGGAAGTTTGCCCATGCATTTGTGATAACCTTTTCTCCTCATTTCTGTCCCATGGAAACTTGTAAAGGGAAATTTCATTTTCAGAAATCTTTATTCAGTTCACTTAATGTTCACCAATAGCAAAAATATATCACCATTCCTGCAAAATTCCACATAATCTTTTACCAAACTGTCATGTCAATATTTCCTCCCCTTTTGTTCTGTGGTGCCTTCAGGATTTTCTTGTACACTTTGTCAACTCTTATCTGTCCTCTGCAGGTAGATGATATTATTTGCCTTGATTAACTCAGTTAGTTATGAAGCCATTTCTTTTCGACTTTGAGTTTATTATGTTTTGTTTTTAAAAACTGTATCAGTCTATATTTACTTTTGGGATCCCCAAAGTAAAAGCCTGTGTGTTGACATTGTTGTGAAAGAGGAGCTAAGTAAATTCCTATGAAAACTGTATCATTTCAGGTTTCTCCTCGCTCCGCAAAATCGGGTATAATACAAAACTGGGCTTCAAAACAGTTCAGCACAGAGTAGAAGTCCTAAGAAGGGATAAAATAAAAGGTTATTCACCTCTGTTTAATCACAGCATGATGCTAATCAGCTATTCATTATAAAGGTACCATTAGAACAGATACTGCTAACACCATTCGACTTAATGGCCAATTGGTTTTTCCATTAAAAGTCCATTTTCAGGGTTTAATAGATCAACATTCCACCTTGTACTAGATCTAAAATTATGCATCCAGCATTTAAGCCTACAAATAAGACTTGGAAAAATGAATTGTTTGGTAACTCACTAAACTCTGCTATTTAACAAAATACACATGCCCAGTTTTCTTTCAGTTACCCAACGAGTAATTATTGATCCTCTTCTATGTGCTGGGTACCAGCAAACCATACTGTGAAGGAGCTTCTGTCTGGTAGTGAAGCTGAATGCAGGTATATATGTGTATATACACTGATCTGGACCATCAATCAGGTTCACCAAATTTTTTAAATCAATTTTAAGGATCTTAAAATATGTGATTTTCATTAGATGTGGACAAGCTGAATACAGCTCCTGGTCCAGCATTTCTTCCAGTCTACCCCACACTCTGCACCTGAGTATCCAGAAGTCTGCATATATGCAGATAGAAAGAATTTTAGGAATACATCTGTTCACATGTGGGAATCAATAGCACAGGGTGCCTAGTTGTCATCCTAGAAACCAACCTTCTCCAATACTGTCAACAAGGACAGTATTGCCCAAGACAAGAAACTTTGTTGACAGTGGCTATTGTCACCAATGAGTAGGCAAACCAGAAAAGAGAACATGGCAAAGGTGAACAAAAATCAGATCCTTTCTATGATTTTTCTAAATGTTTAGAGCCTCATCTCAGGACAAGAAAGTTAGTGATGGACATGGTACATTTGTGACTGAAAATAAAAGTATAGGCTGATTGGCGTGTGTATTTCCGAGAACATGTGGTCATTTTCAAGTGTTCTGTTATCAAAACCCTATTAACTTGAATCTTATGAATTCATGTTAATATGAGCAATTGTTCATGTTGAATCAGGCCTGGGGGAGAAATTTTCTCCATAGTTAAGAAGTATATCTAATGTTCAAAAAACTATACACTAAAAAATTCTCTTACTTCCATGTTTCCAAAGCCTTGAGAAAGGAATGAGACAATTCATCTGTTTTTCACCTTAATTCAATGAGGTATTTGATTTTCAACTACTGTCTCAGCACTGTATTAAAACCCTGTTACTAGGGAATAAAAGAAAATTACCTGTAATCCCCTTTCCTCAGAAAGCATGTTATTATAATGGATTTCTCACGTTAGTCGGCCTGAGTTGCTGCCTGGAGAGAACTTCATGTGCTTCAGAGCACTAGAGCTGCTAAACCACCTCCCCAGCAGGTGCTGCTCCCAGCTCCCAATAAGGATGGCACTGCTCTTGCTCTTGGTTCAAAACAAAAGACACAAACCTTCTGAATTAAAGTGACTGATCATGGACTTCATGATTTGGGACAGGTAAAGTAAAACTATTGTTCTATCAGGGTGAGGGAGACCCAAACAGGCCACCCCAAAATATACCACCTTAGCTTATTTCCAGAAGGTTCTTCAGAGGTGCTGCAGATGCAGGAATTCCTCTGAAAAACTGTCCTTTTGTAAAAATGAAATTCATGCCTAGTAAATAGCAGACATGGGCAGAAGCTCTTCTATGCAGCATCTCCCTATCTACCTACAAAGTTCTTTCCACAGAAAGAAGAGATTGGAGTCTGACACCTGGCCCAGACAGATTACCACAGGTGGCCTTCTCATGACTGTTACTTGACAGATTTTGTCTGAGTAAAAAGGTATTTGTTCTGTACATTTGCCTTCCTTCTCATTCTATCCCACGTCTCCACCTCCCCCACAGGAGGCTCAGATTTTTTCTGTGGGGTACGTAAGTTTCAAATATGTGACCTCCCTTTGAATCTCCTACTTTACATATGGCTCCCATGTTTCTGCATATTAATGTGTTTTCCCCCTATTAATCTATTTTCAGTTTATTTTATAGCTTAGAATTAATGAAACTTTAGAAGGGAAAGAAAAATTTAAAGCTTCTTGACACAGGAAAGCATCATTTGGAAATAGTAAATATCATGTTTGAGTAATAAAATATGTCACATGACACCTAAAACAACCATTTACTTCTTTCTATTTAGTGAAATGGGAACACATTATAGAAGCTACTCCCTTCCTCTTTTCCCATAGTCTGTGCTCGCTTACATGCCAATTAGTCCTTAAGTAATAGTCATCACCATTCTCAACAGTTATTTATTAGATGTACTGTAGAAGATATGGGAATAAACACCATGTAATATTTAATATGTAGCTAGAACTATACTAAGCATTGAAAATTAATTTATGGAAAACAAAAAAGTACATATCATTAAATGGAGGAAATTGAGGAATTTAAAAGGTAATTGTCTTAAGTTTTCCCCAAGGGTAGTAAAAAATTGCTATTAGTAAAACAATTGATTGAAAGCATTAGCCAGAATTAGATAATAAAGAGGCAAAAAGAAGTAAAAGTCTCTGTCTTCTAAGAACTTACAACATAGCCGGGTGAGGTGGCACACGCGTGTAATCAAAGCACTTAGGGAGGCTGAGACAGGAGAATCGTGAGTTCAAAGCCAGCCTCCGCAACAGCAAGGCTCTAAGCAACTCAGTGAGACCCTGTCTCTACATAAAACACAAAAAAGTAGGGCTGGGGATGTGGCTCAGTGGTCAAGTGCCCCTGAGTTCAATCCCTAGTACCAAAAAAAAAAAAAAAAAAAGAACTTACAACATATTGAGACTAGTATGACATATCCAAGAAATGTCACAATGCAGAAGAAGCAGGGACTACATTATCAGCAATGGATAAAGTGAGAGAAAGGTGAGATCCTATAAGTGATTAAGTATGTTATGAGAACTCTTTAGGTACCAAAGAAACTCATATCTATCATTATTGAGAATTCACTAATATTCATGTTACCCCTGTTGCTCTCAGAGCCTCACATAGGGCAACAACAACAACAAAAATCTATCAATTAGCTCTCTCTTTTTCTCAATTTTACAATTGGGATGTTGAGGCACAAATAGATTCAATGTATTACCCTAAATCATAGCTAATATGTGATGATTGTACAAATATGTACCTGTACACTTCATTGAACATATGTTAATTTGAATCTACTTTCATACCTTATACAAATTAAAGTTTAATTTCCTTAAGTGAAACTTATTCTCAGATTCTTTTCAAATGTCCTGTTCACCTTTTTTTTTTTTTTTTTTTGGTACTGGGGATTGAACTCAGGGGCACTCAACCCCTGAGCCACATCCCCAGCCTGGTTTTGTGTTTTATGTAGAGACAGGGTCTCACTGAGTTACATAGTGCCTCGCCATTGTTGAGGCTGGTTTGAACTCTCAATTCTCCTGTTTCAGCCTCCCAAAGTGCTGGGATTGCAGGTGTGCGCCACCACGCCAGGCTCCTTATTTATTTTATTTTATTTTATTTTATTTTATTTTATTTTATTTTATTTTATTTTATTTTATTTTATTTTATTTTATTTTTAATCCACACCTGGCTCTCCCTGAAGGACAGTGCTTTCCATGCAGGCTGCTTGAGAGTTTTGTTGTGGTTGTTGTTGAAATCTCATAATGCATTAGTGCAGGCCTTGTAAGTGTACGTGTCCTTGTTCCTTTCCACAACTTCTTCTACTCTCTGTTCCTTCTATTTTCTTAAAAAAGTATATATATAGCTTTTTAAACAAATTGTAATGGATGTTGGATGCACCACTTACATCCCAGAAAGGAATCACCTCCCCAGGTATTAAGATAGGTGGTAGATGATGACTGCCAACTAAAGTCCTCTCTGAGAATTGCCCTCATCTAAAGAAAGACCAAAGCTATGTTTTCTCCCATTCCATAGCCAGTGATTGCTGGTCAATGTGTTGACCTAAAGGCCCAGTCCTCTATCCTCAAAGTGAGAGAACTCTGAGGAACTGTCCCAGCATCAGTTTCTTGATGGATTGGGTAGGTAGGTCTACAGGAGACTTTGGTTATGACTTCTGCATATTATTTCATTCCTCCCTCTGCCTTCCTTTTCTTTGGCACAGATATTTATTATAAATGCACACACACTTCATTAAACTCTTTGCACAAATACATCCATGTCAAGGTCTGTTTTCCATGAACTCATCCTAAAATAAAAGCCATCACACTTGATCAATATCTCCTCCCTACTAAGAGTAAGATAAAAGTACATTAAGAAAAAATAACTATGGGTTTCAGGAGAGTAGTTGGAGATGTGGTTACCAGGTAAGAGAGAAGATAGTGACTTTATAACCCATTGTGAAGACTGAGTTTTACTTTGAGAGAAGTTTGAGTCATTGAAGAATTATGAAGAGTAAATGATCAAACTTTATAAAGGTTCTCTGTGGCTAGTTTGTTGTTAAGTAATAGTACTGAGGAACAGGAAGAAATAGGAACAATAGTACTAAGAAAGAGGATGATTGTTCCAACCATGCTAGAAGTGATGTAAGTGTTAAGAAGGGGTTAATTTCAAGAGATGCAGAGCAAGAATAAACCGCAAGATTATCCTTATATAGGATGTTTTAGGAAAAGTGAGTCTGTGAGAAGGAGCCACGCGTGAATCTAAAGACTTGGGTTTGTACAAATAGAAAGATGAAGTTTTGGTTAACTGTGGAATATTTCAAAAGAATATTTTCTAGACTATTTCTATTTACCTTGTTTTATTGAGCTTTCATCGCTCCAAAACTCTACCTCAACATCTTTTGAAATTTCTCCCTTGAGTTTCAGCAATATCCCCCAAACAGCATTCTCAATGTCTTATTTTTAATTTTCAGTTTATTCACTTTTCTGCTGAATTACATGCTTTTCATCATTTTTCTCTGTTCCTTTGGATCTAATAGAAAATATCCATCTGGTTTCCCTCTTAGGAATTCCAATCACTTTCTTCAGATTTTTTTTTTTTTTGCTAAAATGCTAAGTGCTTGAGGAATTGTTTTCCTTCCTATCTCCATAGTCATGAACTTCAATGCCTGTGTGAGCCTGGCAGGAAACAAAAATTGGTGAAATAAGTTATAAGGATGCAGCTCCAGGGGTAGAGTGCTTGCTGAGCAACACAAGGTCCTGGGTTTGAGTCCAAGTATTGCACACACAAAAAAAAAAAAAAAAAAAAAAAAAAAAAAAAAAAAAAAAAAAAAAAAAAAAGAGAAAGAAAATAAAAGAAAAGAAAGAAAGAGAAAGAAAGAAAGAAAATTTTTATTAAAAATTTTTTTAAAAATATAAAGTTGGGGGAACCTTGTCAACCTGTCCAGGCATATACTTTCTCTAAAGGCAGATTAATGCAAAAATTTAAACACTATGTAAATAAGACAAAATTTATACACAGATCACAAATGCTTGAGATAGATCACATGAGTCAAAATTTTCCCTTAGCTATCTCTTTCCTATGCTGAATTAAACAATAACCTTTGTTTAGATTATTTGAAGATAAATATCACTGACTTTGATCTTTCTCACATTACACAAGAACCAATGAACTACAAAACAGGAGCAAATTTGAATAATATTCTTTTACCCTAAAGGCACTGTCCTTTCAGACATTTTCTAACTTTTTGCTGCAAATATATACCATTAATATCCTAAAAGTACCTCATAACTCAACATACTAAAATCTTGAATGCATTATCTTTCCTTTACAAATATTTTCTCTTCTAATGTACCTTATCACAATCAGGTAATTTTCCCAGGATATAAACTCTGGAGTCAACTTTAAATCCTCCTGTTCTTTTGCCCTTCCTTTGCTTATATATTTGCCTTTCTGGGAAGCAAGTTCATATCTATTCCAAAGAGGCTTTATTTAAGAAGTTAGAAAATGCATAGCGATTTCTAAGACATGTGTTGGATCATATCAGAGGTAGACACAGTTGCCCTAAAGAGAGAAAACAGTTCCTAGATTGGGAAGACTTCCTGGTAACCTACTAACATCTTTGTGCCATTTAGATGGCATCCAACAAAGCCTCTAAAGAAATGAATCACCAAGGCAAATTTTGGTGCCCAGGAGATACCTTCTATGGGCTGCCCCAGAGATACTTAGAACATGGCTCCTTAACTTAGGGTAAGACAAATGTATCAGTTTATTTAATGGGTGGTTCAATAATTTTACAAAACTCTCTTTGAGTCCATATTTGTGGGTAATCTTATGCTTATTATTTGGTTTTCACTGAAGATTTGCCTCCTAGAATAAAATGCATTGAAGTGATAGATTTCCAGTTCAATCATCACAATCATTTGTTGTCAAAGAGAAAGAGACACAGATAAAGATAGGGAGGGGGGAGAAGATGGGAAAAAAGGAAGGAAGGAAGCCACTCTTAACATGGTTTTGTCTTTGTATTTTTTCAGATTTGTCCCCATTAAGAAAATGAGCAGATTATTAGGATTAAGTGATCTTCCTTTTGTGATAGATTTCTCAAGTAAAATAATTAAATCATTGCTTGTGTTCATAAAATGGCCTTTTGAACTGGATAATGTGAAGTTCCTGAATTTTCAAATCATAAGGCTAGACCTGAGTTAGCACCAAAAAAAAAAAAATATATATATATATATATATATATATATATCCTATAGAAATTCCTCCAGAGATTGGTATTGGCAAACCCATATCCCTTTGGTGGCTGAGGTGCTCAAACTTTCTCTACTTTCCCAGTTTCCACAAATTCTCTCTCCCTTCACACTTTTACAGCCTTTCCTGCTGCTACTGGTGTACTCCCAACAGTTTCCACCCTATATTGCCTAAGCAATCCACTGCCTCTCACTGTGTGTAGTTTGTTTTCTGCTTTGCTACAAATAGCATTCAAAACATAGATAATACTGTCATTTGTATCTCTCCAAATCAAGAGCTTTTCAAAGAGCTTGCACCTAGAACAGAAGGTCTTCACAGCAATAATCAATAATGGGATCAAGATTGCAATCTCCTCCTACATGATCCCAAATCACAATCACTGCCCAGTTCCCACTGTAATCTACTCTTTTGCCCAAGAAAAAGACTATCCCTTTAGGAATAATTTCAATTTTGGATAAATGAATCCCTTTTCTCTTTTGAGTCTGAAAGACATGCAGCTCAGGGTGAGATGAAGTAGAAGTGCTTGCTTTGTCTTCAGTGGTGTTCATTTTCTTCAGAACAGCTTTCAAGGGTATTTATTTCAAGCAGCACTGCCTTGATCAAGTCCATAACATTAAAGACATATATTTGTTCCATATGGCAAAGTAGGAATTATGCATCCTAAGTTTTAATAATTATGTAAAGGTACAAATTTAAATCAGATGGAAACTACCAAATAAGTTTATTCTGAAACTCATTCTGAAAAATAAATTCTTTTTATAGCTTTCTGCATAGAAAGAGGAGAATTTTGCAATGCAATAAGCTCTGGAAGTGCATGTAACATTACTGACAGAGAACAGCAAAGGAATACATGAAGGTACATTTTAAGTAAAGCTAGAGTTTGCCAACTGACACACTGAGCTTTTTAAAGAACTGAGATGAAAGATTTTGAGTGCTCAGTTAGAATCACAAATCTTGTTATTAATAGAAGTACAGTATGTGACCTCAACAAAATTTATTATGCACTATATGAAATTTGCCTTGTAAAGTATGTCATTTTATTCAGTGTTGTTTACTCTTTCTTATGTGCATCCTCAAAAGACAAAATTGAATGATGACTACATTCTGTGCTGTCAGAACATGCAAAGTAAACAAGCATACTGTTATTATAGCAGCTAGGCCCAGGGGGCTGTATGAAGGTGCGTCTGTAGATGAAATAAATAGATAACATTGTTCATTTTATTTCCCTAAAGATTAAATCAGAATCTTGCAAATTAAACTTTGTAAGAATTAATGATATGGTCATAATAACAAAAAACAATATTACTTGCAACACACTGAGGGCCAAAAATACCAAATTGGACGTTAGCTGTTCTAATGTCAAAGACAGAGTTTTCTTTGAGTCAGCTGAGTATACAACATGAAACAGCTGTTCTGGCTATCAGTACAGTACCTCTGAGTGAGTGTGATGAAGGGGCTGAGAAATTGCCGTGATGTATGATAGTGCCTGCATCTAAAGCAAATTTGTCTGCAGCCTCCCGGGCTCACTGAATATTAAGATAAGGCAACTGGGATTGGCACTTATTCCCCTCAGTTTCAGAGAAAAGACATGTGGAAATGATTGTGGGCCTAGACTATCACATTCCTTCTAAAAAATGTTGGCAAGTCCTCAGAAACTGAGGCCAGTTATTATTATCATTCTCCTGAACATCATTTGGGGAAAAAATAAGGTCTGATAGAAAAGAAAGAGAATTCTGGCAACTTCGTGAATCCAAAAAGTTTTATTGAAAATAAAGCCCTGGAAAAATGATATGAAAAAAAATTGATAGAATTTGATGGCTTCCTTTTGGACTATGAAAAGAAGGTTTATCTCAATTTAATTACTGTTTTATTAGACTAAGCTGTGGTACTGGAAAACCCAAGAAAAATGGGTTAAATTCAAAGAAATCATTTCAATTCTCTCTGCCTCATGGCAGGAAATAGTGCAATTTTCATTTATAGTATTAAAGGAAAGATACAAGGCTCTGACTTCTAAATGCCAACATAGTGATGAACAAAAATCCTATTCACTATAACCCAGAATTTATTCTCTGGTGCTTTGGAGTTCTGCATAGGAATGGAAATCTCCTTTTGAAAATGAAATGTGATAACCAAACTTTTGCTGCTAAAGAAGGTCAAGAAATTCAAGTGCAAATTTTAAGGCATAACTGTATTTGGCAATTCAGGAGAAAGTTTATTGAGGAAAACGGTTTTGAAAAAATACAACAAAATAAACAAGTTTTACTTTGGCATTTATTCAAAGGAACATTTAGGCAGAAATATAACTGCCATGTATAAATAAAATGGACATAAATGTAGTATTCCAGGTGCATAGAATTCAAGTACCAGTCTCAAAATTTTATGAAAAAGTCGCCTAAGCAATTATGGAATACCACTTCTTTTACATGTAAAATAAAGATAACAATACCTATAACAAATGGCTATGTGAAATAATAAAATAAAGTATATAGTAGACCTAATATAATGCCTGTAAAATATCTAGCCTGCTAAAGTACATTCCATCTATCAAATATTTATAAAAATACAAAATAATGTTACATACTTTTAAAATCTGTACTGTAGATTGATTTTAAAACTGGCTTGGAAAGAGAAATTTTCATTGAATTAACCATTATCACTATTGTATCCACAGTGCATAAAACAATGTTAAACAGGTGAAAATGTTATTAATTTTATTTGTAAAATGATGAAGTTTGATCAGATTTAATTGTTTTAAAATCAGTTTTTAAAGTCTTCTTTTGTCTTTTCCCGCATTAGGCGGTATTTCCTGCCTGAATTCTAGATGGAGTTTATAGATCACTTGATAGTACAGCAGAAACCTTCCTGTAAACATGGCGTTCTGTGGCCACTTGGGGTGAATGCCAGATGCTGTATGAAATGGAGGTATGCTCTTACAAGCTCCTCTCCTAATGTGACATCCTGTAGAAAGGATCAGCTTTCTCTGGGAGCACACTTCATGCAATGCTTATGTGACCTTTCAGTGCATTAACGACAGCAGGTAAATCATTGGGTTCTGTCTAACAGACACATTGATTTAGAGATGCAAAGAAAGTACTCACTAAACAATGTGCTATCCAGCTGGAGCATAATAAACACACCTATAGCCAAACAAATGGATCTAAATGCTTAATTAACTTTTGCTCACCTTCCAAACAATGGGACACTGAAAGTACAATCAAATCTGTTTAGCCTGAATCTAGAGCCAGATTCTCTGCATCTATCCAGGATCAGTTTTAATTAGATCAAGTAAAATACCTTAAAGTTTATTTGTTGCTTGTTTACTTGCTTGCTTGCAATAATCTTGTTTTTTCTCACAAGAAAAAACATCAGAATCTAGAGAAGTGTTGGCTCACTCCAATGGACTTACGCTCTGTTCAGACTCCATTCTTTAAAAGGTTGCTACTCACCTTACCTTTCTACTCTAAACACAACATTTTATAGTGTCAAAAGAATAGTTAAAGGTATATTTTAAAGTGCAAGTAGGGAAATAATCATATATTTATTTATTTTTAACACAGGAAGACAAAGTCTTTTAGTCTTCAACCAAGAGAAAATTTTTCCAGCTGCTCTTACATCTGACCCAACTCCAGATTTGTTCCCTAGAACAACACAGAATTAAGGATATTTTTGATATTTGTGTTTATGTTTATGTAGAAGAAAAATGCCAGTGGTAAGTGATAATTTTCCTTTTCTGTCTCTGATCCGTCTTATGGGTGTTGTTGCTACAGACGAGGTACAATGATTGCCTGCTGCTTGACAATTAAGAAGCCAATAAGTAATAAGATGATTATCAATATTCCATGTGTTTTGTTTTCAATCAGTAAGGCATAGTAATTCCATTTATGGTCTTTGGAATAAAATCCAGTATTCTCCATTTACCCCTGTGCGACATTAACAAGTTATTCAACTGTTCTGTGCCTCAAATTTTCACTTTTTTAAGTTGATTTAATCATAGTGCTTTAAAGTTGTCATGAGAATTGATATTTGTTAAGCACTTGCAACAGCGCTTGAAATTTACTAATTATTATATAAGTACTATCTGTCTTCCTAGTATTCCTCTACCATCACTGTTATTTATAAATAATAGGTTTTAGTTGATTCATTTTTAAATGGGTACATGATAGTTTTACATAAAGTAGAATTTATTGTCACATGCTCATCCACACATATAACATGGTTTTGTTAATTTCATTCGGTGGTTTCTCCCTTTTCCCTTCCCTCCTTGCTCCCTTTCTTCCTCATTCCCTTCTCCACTTCACTAATCGCTCTTGTATTTGCAAGGGATCCACCCCCCATTTTTTAAAAAATTTATATTTCTCTCTAAATTTTGCATATAAGAGAACATTCACCTTTTGAGTTTCTGAGTCTGGCTTGCTTCACTTAGCATGATATTCTCCAGTTTCATCTATTCACCAGCAAATGACATAATTTTATTCTTATTTATGCCTAAGTAAAACTCCATTGTGCGCGTGCCTGTAATCCTAGTACTTTGGGAGGCTGAGACAGGGGAAGCATGAGTTTAAAGCCAGCCTCAGCAATGGCAAGGCGAGGCACCAAGCAACTCAATGAGACCTTGTCTCTACATAAAACACAAAATAGGGCTGGGGATGTGGTTCAGTGCTCGAGTACCACTGAGTTCAATTCCTGGTACCAAAAACAAAAAGAAAAGAAAGAAAGAAAGAAAAATTTTGAAAACAGGAGGTCATTTTTATGTTAGAGAGAAAACATTCTGATACTCTAAAGATCGAATTCTTAGACATTGAAATTAAGGGAAATGGGTTAATTCTGAATAAATGTTCAAGCCAGGCAACTCAGAGACCTTATCTATTTCACCATCCCGAGTGAAGATACCTACTTGACCACAGCCAAGAGAAAATGTATTCCAGGTGTTAATAATCTGTGAGGGTCTCTTTGTATACCTTGAGAGAATGGAGCCAACAGTTTCTAAAATTAAGAGTGAAAAAGAGAGAATAACTCTGTGTGTGTTTGTGTATGCGCATGCCTGTGTGTGTTTCATCACAAAGTAATATCTCCATTTTGAGAGGAATCCAAAGCAGTCCCTCATAAAATTAATACAGGGGGATCTTTTCCACCTCACATCTCCTTTAACTCGAACATTTGTAAGTCCCTGCCAAATATCTGTTTTCAATAGAGGTGGAATTTTCAGAAAAATTTGATGGGTTAGAAACAATGGCTAATTTCTGTCCCTGAAGGTGTCCTTCTTTATAAAATGACCAGTCTTTTCCTAGATCCCAGCACTGAACATTCAGGTCTGAATAGAAAGTGTGTTATAAAATAAAGCATCAATGGCAACATCAATTGCATCCATGTGTAAGACTCTCTCATATTCTCATTGTCTCTCTCAATGCTGAGAGTCAATTTCCTAGTGTTAAGAACCTCTCTCCAGTATTTTGATACTAGAAAACAATTCTTTTACAGTGTCCCATCTAAATATTCTCAGATACGTCTAAAAGTTCGCTTTCTTCTTTTTTCAAATTTATCTTTACAAAGAGGGCACACAGGCAATGTTTCATTATCCAAGATAATGGAGAGGAGGAGTAGAGTGGATGATTTGGAAAAGAAAATAATCCTCCTGGTAAACCTGTGAACAGCAGCACGAGAGTGTTGTTTGAAGAAATAAAAAATAACTATGTAGTTGGGAACTACTCTTAGTGGCTAGTTTGAAGAATGAGGTAAATTTTAAAAATCATTCCTTTTTCTACATTAATATTTGCACTCTGAAAAAAAGCCCTTTCCATTTATTTATTTAGAGAAGAAGTACCTACCTTTCAGGAGATTTTAGGATTTTTTGTTGTTGTTTGTGAGAAAGAAAGAGAGATGATGAAAGTTGAGCACATATTGGTGCAGTAAATACTAAAAACTATCAGAGGCTGTTAACTATACAAACTTAGAAATGTGTTCTTTAAACAGAACTGAGTTTGAATTTTTAGATCTGCCACTTAATATCTGTCTGAACTCAAAGTTACTGAAGACCAGAGATAGGATTCCTTTTTGTATAAAAAATAAGAATAAAAACCTCCCTCATTAAATTTTTTGAGCTACCCTAAATGAGTTTGTGTGTATACAGAGAATAGTTTAGCAATTGTTCTGTGTTTTTTTCTGTGTGGGGCATGAAGTCAAATCTATGACTGTCCTTGGCACCTCTTGTTGACCTGAACATACTCCATTAGTTGGTGGCCTAAACTGTCTTGTCAAATCCCATATTCAAAGAACTAAACTCTTTTTTCCATATTCTTAATAATAGCCCCTGTATTAGATAGCTAATACAACATATTCTTTATTATTGCTTAATAAATTGCTGCCAAAGCTAGCAACTTCAAATAACAAACATTTATTATGTCACAAAGTTTGTTAGGGTTAGGAACCCAGGAGTATACAAGTCGTGTGTTTCTGAAACAGGGTTTCTTATCCAGTTGTGCTCAAGGTCTCAGCAGGAGCTGCGGTCATCTGAAGGCTTGCGTGGGCTAGAGAATCTGTTCCACACTCCTTAGTGTGGCTCTTAGCCAGTGGCCTCAGTCTGCAGAAGGCTGCTTGTCTCATGGAAGCTTGCTTTCCCCAAAGAAAACGATTTAAATGGGAGAGAGACAGAGTGTTCCAAATGAAATCTGAAGGATTTTTATAACCTAATTCCAGCAGTGGCATACCATCAATTTTGCATACCAACCCTGGTACAATGTGGGAAGGAACTATACAACATGTGAGTCCCAGGAGTCAGAGATCACTGGGCATTGTTAAGAAAATTCACTACCACCATCCTCTTCCCAATGGATTAAAAACCAGCAAGTGAATGCCACCTTATGCCCAACCTCAAATTAGTTACTCTGTGTACTATTTCTTGCTCATTACATGATCATCACCTATCTTTTATCTTTTCCAAGCACAAGTTGCTAAATGCAACTGTAGCCTGTTACTCTGTTTTGTTCTGCTGGTCAACCCTATATCCAGGTAAGTTTCTCAAGTGAGACCACCTAAATTTATTGCAAACACATCCATATGTCAGAATAATCATTTTCAGATAGAAATAAGTCTGTGCTACCTATATTTTTAATGTCTATAGCTGGCTTCTCAATATATAAGACTGAGTCAATGACAGAGCAAGCAAGCAAGCTCTGCTTTGTGTAGCTTCAGAATGGAAGCAGAGAAAGTCCAGGAAACTAGGAAAGAACTGGCAAATGGAGAAAATATGACCCAGCAGCCCCAAAACAAACAGGTTACAGGCATAGTCAAAGGACTGGAAGAATCTGACCGCATAAAGAATGCTAAGAGTTGACTGTATACAATAATATGTAATATTCCAACTACCAAATTCTAATTATAGATACCATATTCCTGCTAGATTTAATTTTAGAAGTTTGTGGAATTTTTTCTAATACTTGGAAATTTAAATGATTAACTAAATTTTATTTACGACAGTCTATCAAGGACAAGTCTTCTCTGATCCATGCTATTTTTGATTTTAGAAACAGGGCAAGGGAAAAAGTCTATAAAAAAAATTACACATTTGTGTCAAATTGCTTTTTTTATTAAGGTCAAAAATGATTTTTTAGAACCATAACAGAACCACCTAGAGTATTTTTAATTGCTATGCTATTTTGCATCAAGTCCTTTTTAAACTAGAAGTTTAACAAAAGCAAAACCTGTGAAGTTCAAATATAATAGAAGTCTACATTCAATTTTGCAATGAAATGTTATACAGTAAGCTATGTACATCTATGTTTATGCCATTATATTTTAATTTTAAAATTATAACTGATTACTTTAGAAATCATAATTCCTGGATAAAAGCAGGTCAGACATCTCTAAATGGAACTTTTCATTATTTGTGAGTAGATACTTCATTTTATCACCTGCCTTAGGAGTGGATCAGGTCATTCTGGTCATTAGATGTCACCTGTGGGAGGTTATGCTAAAATATAGGCTAATTGTGGATTAGTAAATTTCTCTATCTCATAAAACAAGACATTAGCTATTATCAGGGAAAGGCTTATTACCAAAAATCAATAAAAATTATCTCATGACTTTTCATTGCTTCAGAGTTAATGATGTACCTTTGATTACTTTGCTTTACATTTTTTTAATTTTAGTGAATAGACTTGCCTCAAACAAGAGGTAGAACTAGTCTGTATGTAAGTGATGAAGCCGTAGATTTCTTCTTGATGGATAAGGTAGCCTCAGCACACAAGGCCCTGTTTAGTCACTTAAGCAAATTCAGGTTTTTAACTATAGGAGTGAGGATAGCCACACACTAGCACAATCCTCTGTGACCGGTTTAAGGAATGCCTGCAAAGAACTCTACTGAAAGCAAAAGATGGAAGTGTGCAGAGAGTGATCTCCACTCTGCAATACGCAGTCAGCAGGCTCCCAGGCGTGTTGGTGGAAAGCAGCAGTGGGGCCAACAAAGACCTTGTAGAGAGAAGCACTCACATCTGAGTTTTCTCTCATGAGCAAAGTATGCGACATTGCCCAACAATCACATTACTATCTAAGTATTATATTTGGGAGAGAATTCAGAGTATCTTTTTATAGATTTATGATATTTGCTCCAAGTTCACATTGAGAAATGGAGATTAACAGGCAAGAGGGAGGAGAGCTTTATATGGAGTTATCAAAAAGAGACTTTGTGCTAAACTGGAGCATTTGGGAAAGATATGATCATTAGCATTTTTATGAGCTTTAGTTTCCATTTTTTTTTCTGACACTGATAAGAGATCTGTCTTCTCTTAAATGTAATGATTTGTATATTTGCCCTCATTTGCAAGTTCAGAGTCTGGGGGAAGACAAATCCAAGTACTGTCTAGTACTGAAATTTTCTTAGACTGCTGTGTCAAAAACAAAATGGCATTCATACTTAAATTAGTGACTTCATGCAAAAGGATACAGCACAGAAAATGAACTATTTTTGGTTCAAGAATTCTTTCACTCTGGAGTAAACCCTCTGTTGCTATTAAGCATGCAGGCAGAAAGGATAGTGGGGAACACAGCAAAGAGCACACACATGATAGATGTCAGTCTAATAGAAAGCCTTTATACATTTCTGCATCACTATTTGCCCCAAATGCATATTTTTTTTCCTAAGTTGTTACTAAACATTCTATATACAGGAAAGTAAGGCATTTAACATCTGGCCACTGTGAACAGTTAGTTAGTTACCACATGAATTAGGTCCTGCAAACACTACATGTTTGATAGATCTCACTTTTTCTATAATTGGGAGGTAGCGCTCAAGGATGCCCTAAAGCCTGGACTCTGGATTCATATTTTCCCATCCTTAGAATCTCAGACGCACTCCTTTCTGGCTGTGTAAGCCTAGGGGTGATTTAGTGGCTTTATGCCTTAATTTCTTCATCCACAAAATGGAGTTAAATACCATTGGGCTTTGGCAAATCAAATGAAATAATATATGCAAAGCAGTTAGAACAAGTACCTACCATATTGTTAGGATTATATTGGTGACTACAATAAATATCTTTAATTGTCTGTTCCAGAAAAATGCCATTTTACCAGTTTGAAGTAGATAAAGTACAAAAAAATTAAAATCAGAGGTAGAAGTTTAATAAACAAAAAATGCTGATCTCCATGTTCTATTAATTATGTCATATTTCTCAAGTGCCATGTGTCCAGTGAACTCTGAGATTTCTGGTGTGAAAGCCATCTCTGGAGCAGCCCAATGGAGTATTTGTTGACACACATATGTAAGCACCCTGATAAGAAAGAAAAATACAGTTTTGAAACAGGAGAGAATCAAATCATCAATGGACATGATTTAGACACTCAAAGATTTACTTTTCGAGGCCCTGACCCTGATTCAGGACTCCATGCTGTTACTGCCCCTTATTAGCAATTTGCCTCAAACTAACGTTAACCAGCGCAGTTTTGACTGCAAATACTTAGCAGTGTGTGTTATTTCCTAATTGATCTTGAATCCAGTGTTCCTTTAGCACTCTGCGAAAGTAAACCCAAATGTCTGTGACTCTGACCAATGCAAGTTTATGAAATGTGTCTAAGCTAACAATGTGTCTACATCAGACATCGTGATGTTCATTTCCTTGATGTGCTGAAAAGAAAGTGATGAGAAATGAATTTTAAGGGGGGAATATTTTCTTGTTTCCATGTTTATAAATTTTCTCTTGTCTTTCTTCACCATCTTTATTGTCTAAGAGTTTCTAACCTAGGATTTCAAGCAAGAAGATGGTGATGTTTTTCTTTCCCAGAATAAGTGTCGATGCATGTCAACACATGCTGGTTGGATAGCATTTATAATTTCACTTACATGTCCAAAGAATGCTCAAATACAGATGTTGGTTTACTTCTATACATGCATCTTTCCTCTTTTTAAATTTATTTCTCTTGTTTTGAAGGGGTTAGGATTGGGAGAAAAAAAACATGAGGCAATGTTTCTTCTTTTTTTCTGTTTGTTGTTTTTAAGCACTCACTAAGATTAGGCGCTGAGACCAAACAGGTCCTGAGGACAAGGAGTCTCCTCTTTGGTGGTCCTTTGGAAGCAATAGTCTGGAGAATAATGCAGTTGTCCTGGAAAATAAAACAGAAGAGGATAGCAGGCAATGGTGTCAGTCCTATGAAATAATTCTCAGAGGACATTGGAAGACAGGAGTCTATTGGTAAGATCTGAGTATTCCTTGGCCTAAGAATGTCATTTGTTTAGTTCCTCTTCAGTTGCAGCCTTGAGAAACCATTTCCTGTAAAACAGGAACAGTATTTAGTACAATCACATTATATAAAAGAATTATTAAAAATAATCTGGTAGCCAGTGGACACCTGGGCCAACATAATCCCTGTCTCTTAACATTTCCACTCTTATATAGATGCTGCCCATGTTGAAAAGGCTGAATTTAATTAACTGAATGGATAGGAATCAAATGGTCATATCTGACTTCTGAGACTAGGTCTTAGAAGACACTGTGGCTTGCGTCTCTGTACTCTTTAATTACTGTCTCTAAGGAAAGCCAGCTGCCATGCCATGAGGACACGTGATCTGCCCTGCAGATACACACAGGGGGGAATTGAGGCCTCCCATCAATAGCCAGTGAGGAACAAGGCTTCCTGCCAACAGCTCTGTCAGTGGGCCATGTTGGAAACAGATCCTGTGGTCCTAGTGAAGTTGCCAAATGACTGCTATCCTGGCTCACGTCTTGACTACAACCTCATGAGAGACCCTGAACCAGAACCACCCAGAAAATTTAAGGATTCCTTACCCACAGTGACTTTGAGAAAGCATTATCTTATTGTATCAAGTAGCTGAGTTTTGAGATAATTTGTTACACAGCAAGAGACAACTAAACAAATAGGAAATCCATATGTTAGAACACTAATTGAAAAAAACATGGAACAAAAGACAACACTCAGTATAATTTTGCTACTGTAAATTACACATAGAAAAAAAAGAGAAAAAAAAACTCCCACCAAATTATTATTGGTGTTTATCATTAACATTAGAAATATTGGCTAGACCCCAATCCTTTTCATTTTCATATTCTGTGAAGCATTGATTTTATAAAAATAATATTTAAAATAATTTTTACTATTTATTTCATTATTGGAGAGATTAAACCTACTTTTATTTGCTTGGTAATATGTTAGGATAATAATATTTGGTTAACAATTTCAAAATCTAAAATATGAAATTCTATTTCTGGCCTCAGGTTCATTTAATTGGAATTATTTTTCATGTATCTCTTTGTCTTTAGCTGACCTACCTGAATTTTCAATTTCCTTCTAGCTTCAAACATGATCTTAATTATAGAAGAAAATACCATGCATTCTGATGCTCTGTAGGAAGATTAAGCTGCAGAAACTCTGAGATACCCTGCTTAGCTGCCAAAATGTTATATATCTTATCAAAAATTTATAATTAAAATAATATGAACAGAAATTAAAATTATATTCTTGGTCACCTTTTCAAAGCTCCCTCTCTTTCTGTGCTATACTACATAGCTGAGGCAGTATATAACATGTTAATTAAAAGATCAAGTCTGGTTCTGACATTTACTACCTGTGTAACCCTGGGTAAGATTTTTCTCTGCTTTTTCTCCTCATCTTTAACATGAAGATGCTATTCATACTGTCAATATAAAAGGTTTAGTATTAGCGGGTAACACTGTGTGAATTCTTATTCTTCACCTAAAGTCTTCTCATGTTTGAAATCAGAATCAGTATCTGTAACATTTAATTGTTTGAGATCCTATATGACATCAAACAATGCAAAATGTGTGATTTAAATGTGTGATTTAAATGTGTGATTTTGCTTATGATTTGCAATTTCACAATCAGGTTCTCAAATTCCCACTGTGCACATTTTAGCTGTGTGGCATTGAAGAGTGGCATAGCTTCTCTGAGCCATACTTTTCTTCACTGATAAAAAGAACATGCAAATTATCTTCTAAGACGGTTTAAAGGATCATGAGGTAACAGGGGATAGGAACAGAGTGCCCGGCACATGCTAAATACCTTTTTTCTTTTTTCCCCTTCGTTCTCTGTGCATGGGGTAGGAGTGGAGGGACAAGGGAACACTGAGTAGGAGAGAAAATGAGGTGTTTTAATGTGAAAAAAAAATTATGGCAGTGCATTGCTGAATCACTGTTCCATTTTGTTAACCCAAAGAGGAACATAAAAATAACAAACCTATTAGATGTTTGCTCATTAATCTCATCACGGCACAGTAAACTGACGGGCAGAAATGTCATACCTACTATTCACAGAGGCAAACATTACTGCATATAATTTGGATGTATTCTGAAAAGTCCTTGCTTCAGCTTGTTAGAAAAAGTTCACAAAGCTGAAACGCTCACAAAGCAGATAATGGTAAGCCCAAGATGTCAAATCTATCCCTGTCATGAAGAAACAGGAATATCTTTATAAGGTTAATTCAGGGTCTCTATAACTCTGTCAAAAGAGTGGCACATGAGCTTTTGGCATTCTTAGGACTTCAAGAATTGCTGAATAGCTCAGAAATCTAACAGCATTGCGTAGGCTTCTCTGGCACCTTTACAGGTGTCCAGTGCAGAATTTTAAACAAGCTGACAGTTTCTGATCTTGGTCTCCATGCACAACATAGTTTGTCTACTGGGTACAGTGTTTTCCTGAAAGCTTAATTTCCCCTCTTTATTTTACTAATGTTACTTTGGTTGTTTAGAATATTTAATTAATGGTTTTTTTTTCCCCAACAATCTGCTTGTGCCCTGGGACTTTAAAACAAAAAGACGTAATTTTTAAAAATCCAAACAAAAATTAATTAATTAAAATTGTCATTGCAAGTTATTATCCCAACTCTCCACTGGGGATATTTTAACATGTAAAGACGTGGGCAATAAGACAGCTTCCTGGATTGTACTATGACTATGAGACTTCTCAAAGTCCCCTATCCCCTGCCTGAGGTGTAATTTCAGAACACCACTTGCCAATGCATGTTTTTCATGAAAATTATAGCTATAACTCCAAATGAAGAAAGTGAGGGAGAAGGGAAAGAGAAAGAAAGGAGAGGGGGAGAAAAATGACCCAGGGAGAAAACTAACTATATTTTTATTGGCCAAATCTGTTTTGCTTACCAATTTTCTCTTTTTTAAAAAATTAATGAGATTATCAATAACATATAAAAGATGAAATAAAATGGACAAATACTATAAGAACAGAGTAATAAATATGACTTGTATTTTTTTCTCACCTACCTTCCCTTTAAGCTAGCATCGTTCTCTGTAATATGTGGGTATCTCAGTTGAAGGAGAACAGTGCAATCTTTACTTAAGAATATATCAAGTAGTTATGCTTTCCCAAATCCCTTCATTTAACATGCATAAGACTGCACATTGCCTTAGTATACAGCTCCCCTTTCTTTTTATTTACCTATTTGTTTTACTGTGCTTGGGGTTGAACCCAGGGCCTCACTCATGCTAGACAAGCACTCTATTCCTCAGCTACATCCTCAGCCCCTTACTATTGCATTTGATAACTCAAGAAACTAGAGGAAATGAAAGGGGTTTGTGTAAGGTTATCCAGGACTCCAAACTATCTTGTCTGATTCAAAACTTGGTCTTGCAGTGCATATGCTAGCCAATCTGCCTTTAGACCTCGATGGATTATTCCAATCATCTACAGTATTTCTATTAAAAGGCCAGTTTGGGGATTCTATATTTTGTTCCATTCATTTCCTTCTCTATCCTTGTTCTAATATCAAACCGCTTCAATTGCTTATGGTTTTCTATAGGTCGGAAATTTTTGTTTTATTTTGGAAGTTAGCATTTAAACAAGGATTCAATTTAAGTAATGGATGCAATCTATTATGGTGTTCTAATTCTTCTTGGATTAGTTTAGTAATTTATAGTGTTTAAGAAAAGTTTCATTTAACCTGGCTTGTTAAAAGAATTCCCAAAAGTTGTTCATAGTATTTCTTCTTTTTCACATTTCTACTGTTGCTTAAATTTGCCCTTGATCTCTTTCTTTTCATTTAATCTTGTAGAGATTTGTGGGGTAATATTTTTCTTTTTTACTTCTTCCAAGAACCACACTTTGTATTCTCTTTAATATATTTTTGTTTTCTATTTTATTATTTACATTCTGCTACATGCTCTGGTCTTCATGCTTCTCTTTCTTTCCCCTTGCCCTAACTTTTTAAAGTTTGACGCTCAGCTCATTATTAGCCAATTTTTCTTCTAATAATCATTTTAAAATAGAAATTTTCAACAGATTAAGCATAATCTTTATCTAACATATCCCTTATTATCATCCATATCCATTTCTTACAAACAGAATCTAGTTGCATCCTTCTCTGATGTCTGATCTGACATTCTCATCCTCCAAATGAGTGAGTGTTTAGGTTATTTTTATTATATTCCATCTTGATTTTCTTATTTGTCCTTTCCTAATTATTCTTTACCAATTTCTTCTTTCCTACTTTCTTTTGAATTAATTGTGATTTGCTCAGGATTTCATTTTTCTCTTCTACCAGTATTTTTTGGTTAGAATGCTTTGTAGTGTTAATGGCGACCTGAAGATTAAAATATTTATTTTTACATTAGCACAGTCTACCTACTTCATGAGGGAGATAGGACTTTTTACCTTATAATTCTGTTTCTGTAGATGTATATCTACTGCAGAAATAAAGGGTAGCAGCTAGAAACAATAATGATGTATTGATTTTCCAAGTCCTATTGGTCAGAAATTTGGACAGTGCCTAACTGGATGACTGTTTTACTCCCTGTGATGTCAGTTTGGGTCAAGTGGCTGGCTTCAGCTGAGTTGAGCTAGAGCGCTCTAGAAGACCTCTCATCCTTCAGGGTTGCCTCAACATAACCTCTTATTTTTCAGTAGTTCATCCTAACTTCTTTATATCACAGGGATAGACTCCATGAAGAAGACTCCAAGTGGACCAGCCCTATGTGCTAACACCTCTCAAGCTACACATGTCACACTTGTTCACACACAGCCCTGTCAGGACTGAATATGGGTGGCAATTGCATATGGGCATTAACACTGTGAGAGATGTGAATTGGGCCTTTCATATATAAAACACAAGAAAAACTAAATCAGAGACCAATCAATGTGTACATAACAGATCTACCATGAAGCATCTTTACTATTCTCCAAATATTCACTCTTGCTGATGTTCTTCATTACTGCCTGCAGATTCAGGTTTTCATCTGGTAATATTTTCCTTCCACCAGAAGAATTACAGTTAATATTTCTTCAAGTACATGTTAAGTAGAAACAATTTCTCTCAGTTTTTGTTTTTCCTGTTTGGAGCTAGTTTTATTTTGCTTCAATGTGTGAAGAATATTTTCTCTGAGTATAGAACTCCAGTTTAATAGTTGTGCTTTTTTAAAAAATTTTCTATCAGCACTTCAGAAAGTCCACTCCATCGCTTTCTACTTACTACTGTTTTTTTGTATTCACACTTCTTGATGACTGATGATGATTTGCTTTGGTTTGTTAGCTTAAATTTTCATTACATGTAGTAAGTGCAAAGCCATTATATTTTCAAATATTTCTTTGACCCCATCCTTCCCATTTTCCCCTTCCAGGATTCCAAATACAAGTGTTTTTGGCTATTTTATATTTTCCAACTTATGTTATTCACTATTCTCTTATTGTTATCATCTCTGTTTCAATGTGGATATTTTCTCTTGATCTATCTTCAAGTTCACTGTTCTTATTCAGCATACATAGTCAGTTATTGAAACCATCCAGTGATTTCTTCATTTTTGTTACCACATACTTCCAGAGTTTCATTTTAATTCTTCATCCTCTTACAAATGATGTCCACATTATGCAGTTTATTTAGCTTAGTTATCTTAGTATGGTTACTTTAAAATCCCAGTTTGATACTTTCAAATTTTAAATTAGGGCATCTGTAGGACTACTTCTATTAATTGTATTCTTTTTTTATAATGCAAATAACAAACATCATTTAACAAAGTGACTAAAGTTAACATTACTAGCAACAGGACAACTAGATGTCATATGCCTTCTGAGACTATACCCTGAGAAGGACATAAAGGGATCATTTCCATTGTACTTCTGCCAAAAATGCATATCCTGCATCTAATCATAAGACAATGCCATACAAGGCCAAATTGAGAGATATTCAATAAAATAAATAAGCTGTAGGCTTCATCATTGAAACTGTGAAACACAAAGAAGGGTTGAGGATGTGGTTTAGATTGAAAAACATGAAAATTAAATGCATCATGTAACCCTGGATGTGATGATGAATAAGAAAAAATTGTTTTGCTATAAAGGATATTATTCTTACTACTCACAAAATTTGACTGAAAGCTTTAGATTAAAAACTAAAACTGTATTAATACTGATTTTCTTATTTTGATAATTTAATCATATTGTAGTATGATGACCTTATCTTTTAGAAAATAACAGCAAGGCATTGTAGGTAAAGCAGTAATGTAAATGCAATATACATTCAGATAGTTTATAAATAGCTAATGCCCTTATGAAGACTAACACTCAGGTCACCACTAGAGTTATTTCCTCTATCAACTAAGCATTCAAAAGATTCACATCTATTAAAACACAGAAGACAGAGATAGAACTGAAGATACAAAATATGTTAGTCTCATAAAACTAAAGGAAACTTTAGCAATCACATGAAACCAAATTCCATTGCCTTGTAGGAGAGGCAAGTTATGAATAGCTTACCTTCCACACACCTACTTGGCAAGTACAATAATTTTTCAGCCCCTGAATTTCAGTTATAACATGAGGAGTTTATTAGAACGATGTACACCATACATGATTTGTGGCTTCTGAGTGACCTCAGGGGGAATATTGCCATAAATGATCCCACCACTTAAAATGACAGTTGTTCTTTTTTATTTTTAGATTTTAGCTAATGCCTAAGAAATGGTTTCTTGTTCATACCTAAGGGTCTGTCTTCCAAATGCTGTCCTGAGTCTTTTGAAGTGCACACACCTGGTAGCTTAGTTGCAAAACCTGAAATATTTCACCTACCAGTATACAATATTTGTATTAGACACTAGGTTTGAAAAACTCTTGCAAGCTCACACTTTTATAACCTATAGTATATTTTGGTGGCATATACTCTTCCCTGAGTTCAATGTGTAGAAGAAATCTGAGTAAATTGAGGTCAATTGCAAATTAGATCAGTATTTAAAATGTTGATTCACATCTTGGTTAATCCGGTGAGCTATGTGTCCCCTCATGATGAATCTTTCTGTTCAATCATGATAGCACAAAGTAATTTTTAATTACTTTGAGTGCAATAAGGCATAAGCACACACACATGCACATACACATCTCTAGGATCACTCAAATACACCAAATGTAGTGGGAAGAATTTTACTGGCATGTGAGTCAGTAAGAATGATTGAGGAAAGAGAAGTACCTAGCATAGAGATTCTTCAGTGAGAAAAATAACAATATTGAGACATTTTTCAAGATTCTAATAACTAACAAGAAAACAACACATCTACCAAGTATTTAAGAGATCCACATAATCTGTGACCATCATTATAATTACATAATTATGTATAAATTTATCAGAAGTTCAAATAAGAATTCTCCTACATATCTTTCAACAAGCTTCACAGATATGTTTTATTTATTCAACATACAATAGAGATAAAAAATCTTAAAATGAAATCATGAATATTGCAAGATACATAGCTATGTAGAAAACATGTAAACAATTTACCTAGACAATTTAAGTCTCTGAGGTTATCTAATGATTAAAAATGATATTGCACATAACCATATCTTCTTAATTTACAATTATTCTTGCTGAAGTAGATGCTTCTATATTGGAAGGTGTTTGTAGAATAGTATTGTAGATATAGTAAAAAGAAAGTAATGTACTAAAATGCCTTTATGTTTTCTGTACTTGTTCTTTATTATCCTTAGGAAAGACTTGTTTAAAATTTTCATTATAGGTTTTCCCTTTCTATACTGTGAGTTCTTAAGGACTATGTCTAGGAGAGAATAAGTGCTTAACAGATATTGAATAAATAATTTGAATTATTGCACTGATAGTTCTGAGCCAATATAATTGGCTCTTTAACTTGTTTCAACCCAGGGTTAGATTTACAATAATATGTCAAATCTTATCAAGTATGACTTGTGACCAATGGGAAACATTTCTTTGGAATGTCTATTTTTGATGATATTCTCTTACCATCTATGGATTTAGAATTCTACATAATATTCCAATGAAATGAGCCTGAAATGACAGACCACAAATTAGTTGCCTAGTCTGATTTTCAGCAACCTAAATGATTTTTCGTTTATTTATTCTTTGTTGATTGGATACTTTATTCATTTGTTTATTTACTAAATACAATTTAGTGGCATAATTTATATTAAAAATGCACCCATTTTAATGTCCAGTTTGATGAATTTTGACATTCCTGTCAAAATTGTTCCCTGAAGATTTAGAACAATTTCCTTGTTCTTAAAAAGCTCCCTGTGGTAAACGATAATGTGCATGCACACACATGCACACACACGCAAACATACCAGCTGTATTAGGTGTAGAAAGCTAGTAATTTTATTTCTGTTATTGTAGTTCAGTGTTGCTTGTTCTAAACTTTCTATAAATGGTATCATAGAATTAACACTCTTATAACTGGTTAATCTGGTTCAGCCTAATGTGTTTTGTTGTTTGAGAATTCAACATGTTGCTGTATACATAATTTATGCATTTAAAATTTTAGAGCAATTTTAAGTTTACTGAAAAATTGAGGAAAGGCAAAGAGGGTTTTTACATAACCTCCCCCATCCATCTACTACATGCAGATAGTTTTCTCTATTATTATCATCTGGTGTTAGTGTGATATATTCGTTACAGTTGATTAACCAATTTTGATATATTATAAATTATGGTTTCCATATTTTCCATATTCTATATTAGGCTTTACTTGTAATGTACATTCTATGGATGTTGAAAAATGTATGGCATGTATCTATTATTGTTGTATTACACAGAAAAGTTTCAATGCCTTAAAAATCTCCCGGGTTCCATTAATCCATATCTCCTTACCTTTTCTCACATCCCTAGCAATCACAGATCCTTTTACTGTCTTTATAGTTTCACCTTTCCTGGAAAATCATAGGGTGTCAGCTGTATTGGACTCAGGGATACTCAGGCAGCTGATAGATCACTATTTCTGGGTGTTTCTAAGAGGGTATTTGCAGAAGAGATAAACACTTGAATCAGTAACCTGAGTAAGGATCACCCACTGTCCCCAATGTGACAGGGCATTGGCCAAGGGAGAATTTGCTCTCCTTGAGCTGGGGCAAACATCTTCTCCTGCCCTAGGACAGCAGCACTCCTGGCCCTTTCGGTCTTTGGACTTGGCTTGAGATTTGCACCACTGTCTGCCCTTGCAGATGATAGACTGTAGAACTTAGCTTCCAGAATTGAGTAAGTTGACCCCTCATACTAAGTTACTTTCCATATATCTATAGAATCATGCCTTGCTTAATGACAAGGATACCTTCTAAGAAATACATCATTAGTCAATTTTGTCACTGAACACGGTAGAGTGTATTCACACAAACTAGTATAGGTCAACCACTGAATTTGCCCTTTTGATGCAATCAAGAAAACATAGTAAACATAAGCTGTCTGAGGCTGCTAACAGTCTAACATAACACACTGTTTTACAGTAAACAGTTTTTATAAGCAGGAGGACACTCTAAAATAACAATAACAAGTATTATATAGTAAATAATATATTAATTAAATATATTAATTAGTAATATAGTAGTTTATTATCCTCAAATATTATTTACTACACATAGGTATATGTTCTATACATTTATATGACTGGAAGAACAGTAGATTGTTTTATACCAACATCACTGTAAACACTTAAGTAATGTTTTGCTTCGCTATGCTGTGACAGTTATCATCACTATGTGACAGGAACTCTTCAGCTGTATTATAATCTCAAGGGACCAACATCATATATGTGGTCAGTCATAAATTAAAATGTTGTTATGTGGCACATGACTCTCTTTGTCTCTATCTCTGTCTCTATCTCTGTCTCTCTCTCTCTAGTATACATTATATTAGAGAATATATATATAGAGAGAGATATCATGCCATGAAAAGACATAGCAGAATCTTAGGTGCATATTGCTAAGTGAAATAAGGTACATATTGTGTTAGTCAAGGTTCTCCTATATATTTATATCTCTTTATAGAATAAATATATGTATGTTTTCATGATAAATATTTTTTTAATTACTGAGTAATATTCCATTTTTTCTGATTCACCTGTTATATTAGTCAAAATTCCTTACAGACAAAATCTATAGAATATATAAAGGAAAAGCTTTTAGAGGAATTAGCTCACTTGTTTGTGAAGGCTGAGTTTCCACTATTGTTGATCTGAAAGCAGAAGAACCAAAGAAGCTTTACCATGTCTCAGTCCAAGTCTAGAAGCCTCAAAACAAAGAAGCCAACAGTATAGCCCCAAGTCCAAAACTAAAGACCAAAGATAAACAGGGAGATCATCAGTGCACATCCAAAGGTCCAAGGGTGCACATCCAGAGTCAAAAGATTGAAGAACCTGGAGTTGTGGTATCCAAAGGCAGGAGGTAAAATACATCCCACTATGGAAGCTAGAAGAGGGTGGAGAAAGAGGTGAAGAGGGAGAAATAAAGCAAGACCCCTTACTTTCACCCCTTTATTTTCCCTATGGGACCTCACTCAGCTGATTGGAAGGTGCCTACTAACACTGAGGGTTGCTCTTCCTCACTTAATCCACTGACTCACATGTCAATCATACCTGTAAACACTCTCACTGACACACCCAGTAACCTTGTTTTCACCAGTCATCCGGACAATCCTCAATTCAGCCAAGTTGATGTTCAAAATTAATCAACACACTTATGAAAGTAGTGCATGTGTTTTAACAGTGACTATTATTTCAACAAATGAATGAGTATTTTTAAATTAACTTACCACTAAATAATTGGATTGTTTCTACTTTTGGGAATGAATAAAGCAAAAATAAATATGACCATATGTTATCATGGTTCTTGGGTACATAACTGGGAATTGGATTGCTGAGTTATTTTTTTAATTTTAACTATATCAATGGGCATGCAATGACTTGGTGTTATGACATGGCATTTGGATTAACTTCATGGCTAATGATGTGGAGTGCCTTGTATATTCTTATTGGCTATTTATATTTATGTTTTTGTTTGGTGTTTATAGAAGTCTTTTGCTTATTTTTAATTGAGTTGAATTTTTTCTTATTACTAACTTGTATATAATATGTATTTAGAACATTTTTTTCAGTTTATACCTTGATTTTTCATTTCCTTGATGGTGCATCTTAAAGAGTAAATTTTTAATTTTGATGAAATTCAATTTGCTTTTTCCATTTTATTCCTTGTATAGCCTAAGAAATATTTATCAATCCTCATTTTGTAAATTTTCTTATATGATTCCTTCTGAAAGTTTTTAGCTTTGGCATTGAATTGAGAGCTATGATCCATTTGAATCAATTTTGCATATATTGCCAGATAAACATTAACATTGATTTATTTTCCATATTGATTTCAAGTTTCTAGCACCATCATTATAATGATTTTCTTTTTTCCCCACTGAATTACCTTAACAATTTTGCTGATCATAAATTGACCCTTATATATGTGGGCCTATTAGTGGATTATCTCTTCTGCTCCATTTATCTAAATATCTATCATTATGCCAGTTCTAAGTTATCATGATCATTACCCTTTTATAGATAGTGTAAGTCCAAAAACTTTGTTCTTTTTTGAAAAATTTTGCTTTTTTAAAGTCTTTTAAATTTCCATATCAATTCCATAATTAGATTATAAAAAAAACTACAATGTTGGAATTTTGTTTTGATTAGAGTTGAATAGAATTGAATGAACAGATCAATTTAGGGGAAATTGACATTTTACTGTCATTGACATTTTAATGTCATTTACTCATGAACATTTAGGTCTTCATTACTTTCTCTTTTGTAGATTTTAGCATATGGATTTTACACTTTTTTATTAAATTTATTCCTACATTATTTCCACCTTTTTGTATTGTGAATCATAGTTTCTAATTTCATTTTACAAATGTTTGCTGATAGTATATAGACATGCAGATGATGTGTGTTTAATAACTTTGTATCCTATGAAGTTTTAAATTCAATTGTGATTTCTAGTAGTTTTTTTCATGACTATTCCTCAAGATTTTCTGTGGGCATAGTCATGTCCTCTTACAAATACATGGCTTCTTTGCTTCTTTTTCTTTTTCTTATATTTCCTTGCCTTATTGCATTGTCTGAGACTTCTAATACAGTGTTGAAAAGAAATGGTGAGAACTGACTTGCTGAGCTGCTTTTGATCTTGGGATAAAGCATCTAGCATTTCCCCATTAAGTATTTCTTTTTGCTTTCCCATTAAGATGTTATTTTCAGGTTCATTTGTACATTTATCATCAAGTTAGGAATATTTACTTGTATTTCTTATTTGTTTGTGAAATGTTTCCTTGAAAATAGTTATAAAATTTCTCTCAGTGCTTTTCTACTTCTATTGAAAATAATCATAAAGATTTTCTTAAGTCTGTTGTTTTAATTTTGGTTGGTTGATTTTTTAATTTGAAAATTTTGCATATATTGCCAGATAAATTTTTTAATTTGAACCAATCTTACATTTCCAGGATAAATCTCAGTTGGTCATGATTATCTTTCATTTTTTAATAAAATCAATTTGCTTAGAATTTTTAAATCTTGGTTCCAGGGTAATATGGTTATTTTTCTTTGCTTTCCTGTATTTTTGTTCTCTTCCTTCACCTACTTCTCTTTCTCCTATCTTTTAAAGTCTTTTTCTGATTTCAGTGTTGGGCTAATGTTAGTCTCATAAAATTAGTTGCAGAGTACATTTTCTGCATTTCTAAAAAGTTTGTCTAAGATTTTTATTTTTATTTCCTTAAGAAAAATGTACTAGTGAAACCATCTAGGCCTGGCATTTTAACAGGCCCAGGAAGTTTTTTATTATGAAAATATCTTTAATAAATTTTTATCATTTTTTTCAAGTTTGTGTTTTTGAAAGAAATTTACAATTTCTTCTAAATTATAGGCTATATTAGTATAAGCTCACTCATAACACTTCCTTTGAAATATAGAAACTCTAATTATGGATTCCCATTCATTTCTGATATATGTTCTTCTATATCCCAGTAGTCTGCTAGAGTTTTATATGCTTCTGATCTCTTTTTAATGAATAACTTTTTGGTTTCAACTATTTCCTCTATTTTCTGTCTTTTGTTCATTTATTATTTCATTGATTTATTCTCTGATTTTGTTTTTTTTAAATTTTCTTCCTTCTGTTTACATTGGATTTAATTTGCTCTTCATTTTTGAACTTCTGGAGTGGAAAAGTAAGCACTGATTTTAAACATTTTTCTTTCTTTTTAAGGAATAAAAGTTCTATATTTGGCTCTAAGCATTGTTTTAGTTCCATCTTAAAAACTTTATATGTATTTCAATTTTATTATGTTTTAAGTATTTTGCAATTTTCTTTGAGACTTTTTTATTTGCCTATGGGTTATTTAGAGATGTGTCATTTAATTTCTAAAAATTCTCTCTATTGTTACCAATATTTAATTTAATGTTGTGATTACAGAAAATACTATGTTTTCTGTCAGTTCTTTTAAAAATTTAAAAGACTAGTTTTATACCCCAGCTTATAGTATATTTTGGTGAATATTCTAGTATATTCAGAGAAAAAAAATAGAGTGTTCTTTATCAGATGTGCTGTTTTATTACACTCATCTCAGCTAAGGTGATTCGCAGTGTTGTTCAGTCCTACTATAGTCCTACTTGTTTTTGTTCTGTTTTATAAATTACTAAAAAAAATCACTATACTTCTCTTTATGACTATTTCTCTTTTAGTACTATAAGTTTTTGCTTTAGTATTTTGAAATTTTGTTATTGGTTGCATATACATTCAGCATTGTTTTATCATCTTGATGAATTGATCAATTATTATTAAATGTGTTTTTGAATATAATGCTTATCTTTCTAGTTTTCTGCAATAAAATCTATTTTGATGGATGTTGATATAACTTCAGACTTTTTAATGGTTAATTTTTATATGAAATAATATTGTTAAATCCTTTACCTTTATCAATCTTAATATTTAATTTTACTGTGAAAGCTTATAGGCAGGTATTATTTTTTACTCAATTAAAAAATCGCTGCCTCTCCACTGGAGAATTTAGACCATTTATACTGAACATGATTATCAATGTACTTGGGTTTAATTCTTACATTTCAGTATTTTCTATTTACCTCATCAGTTATTATTTTATCTTGATTACTCCATCTTTTGAAATCTTTTAGCTTAATTGAGCATATTTTAGTATTTCATTTGCTCTCATTGTCTTTTGATTTTAAAAAATCCAGTCAGTGTTCTACAGTTTATAATATGTACATTTTGTTTTACATTCTTTTTTTCAAACAATATTAAATCACTTCAAATATATGTAAGAACAACACAATCATTTCTATATTTGTTATAAACACTGTACTACATTAATAATCTTTGCTCTCAAAAATCAATCATCACTGAAAATAAAAATACATCTTGATAGATCCTAGCATATTTTTCTTTTTTCTTGTCTTTTCATTTTTTATTTATTCTAATTAGGTACACATGACAGCAGAATGCATTTTGATTCATTGTACACAAATGGAGCACAACTTTTCATTTCTCTGAATATACACAATATAGAGTTACTCTATATGTGCAGTCATACATGTACTTAGGGCACTGTTGTCCATCTCATTCCACCATCTTTCCTTCCCTCCCTTCCCTCCCCTTTGGCCAAAGTTTCTCCATTTTTCTTATGCCTCCCCTCCATTATGGATCAGCATCCACTTATCAGAGAGAACATTTGGCCTTTGTTTTTTGGGGGATTGGCTTACTTTGCTTAGCATGATATTCTCCAACTCCGTCCATTTACCTGAAAGTGCCATAATTTTATTCTCTTTTAATGCTGAGTAATATTCCATTGTGTATATATACCACAGTTTCTTTATCCATTGATCTATTAAAGGGGATCTAGGTTGGTTCCACAGTTTAGCTATTATGAATTGAGCTGCTATACATTGAGCTGCTATACATTGAAGTGGCTGAGTCACTGTAGTATGCTGTTTTTAAGTCCTTGGGTATTGAGTGAGGAGTGGGTCAAATGGTGGTTCCATTCCAAGGTTTCTAAGGAATCTCCATACTGCTTTCTAGATTGGTTGCACCAGTTTGCAGTCCTACCAGCAATGTATGTGTGCCTTTCCCCCCACATCCTCACCTAGCACTTTTTTCTATATATCTGTACATCTTAATGCCATTTATGAAAGAACATAAGTGTAACAGCAGTTTACATATATTTTTTATTTTATTTGAAATATTTTGACATTTTTAGGTGTACTATAATTTGTATAAGACAATTGAGGAAGTAGCATCCAATACTATAGCATTTAAACTCTGAATGTTAAGTCCTGAAGTCCTAGGGTAAATAGCTAGGGGATTGCAATAAAATACAACAGGCCAGTTGGAGATCCACAGTCCAGGAAATGTTTTTCAAACTAGAAGTTGAACAAATACACCATTATTTTCATGGTACATGAATATTATAGCATACATTGCTAATATTTTAGATTTACATAGTGCTTTTACTTGGTAATTTTTAACTATCTATGTTGTGTACCATCCCCAAAAGAATAGAATTTGAAGAAAGCTTAGTGCATTTCAAACTCCATACAGAAAGGTTTATTGCTGAGGTAATAGTAATAAACCCAGACATATTTATTGCACATTTTAGAGGAAAGTGCATATTTTAGACTCAGACAGACCAGAGATTGGATTTAAATTCTTAGTAGTTATGTGACTGTCAATTTGGTTCATAACTTTGAGAAGTATTAATTTCTAAATCTATAAACTGGTAGTAATCACATATAATGCTTGTTTTACTATGTAAATATAATATAGCAATTTATCAGAAATTCTTGGCTCTGAGTCTAGAAAAGAGGAGGTCTGCATTCACCTTTAGTTTCTCTTTCCAAAAGTTTCTCAGATCATGAATAACATAACAGGAACTTAAAGCTTAAAAGATTTTCTAAGAATCATACTGTTAGTAGTGTCAGAACTAAACCCCATACTTTCCTTTTGGCTCTAAAGTTTTTTTGTTTTGTTTTGTTATGTTTTGTTTTAAGTACAACACATAGCCTCATAAGTAGCAACAGGAACTTTTAGCAACAGTTTTGCTATTGTTTTATAGCATGATAACTACGAAAATCAATCCCTGTCTGGATACATAGATATGAAAATTGTGTTGGACAGGTACTGTCTTATGACTGAGCTACAGTGTAAATGTTCTAAATTTGGATTGTCACTGTCTCATTAGTGGTCTAAATAGTAGCTGCTCCTATATAATTAGCCATTGAAAATAGCGATTGCCCATAACAACTTTAAAAAAAGAAGTACTTTACTTTTTATTTCCTGTTTTACTTTTGTTGTTGAAATTAATTAGTGGGGTCTGTCTGGTAAAGAGGTGATGAACTGCAAAGAAAAACACTTTGTTGAGCATGTCAACTCTCTGGCTTTTCTATAAGACTGAATGACCCACTTAAACAATAAAGATAGGTCTAATTCAGATCCTCTTTTATATTTCATTTTCTATTTTTGCAGGGAATCATGAAAGACTGTTTTTCAAATTTGAGCTCTTACAGAAATGTCTAAAATTTCAAGATTCTGCCTTTCACATTACATGACACATAATATTCTATCTGCATTCTGCATTCTGAATATAGATGGAGTAGACAAACAATGTAATTACAGATAATTTTGACTTCTGGTGTTTTTGTTTGTGTGGGGATAATATCTAATACATTATCTCTTTGGATACAGATTCTCCTGAAGGTCCAGAACTAAATGCATGCACAGTCTCTGTTTATAATTGATAATCAGTAGATTTATGGTTACCATAGCAGCAGACAAGATATGGAAGATAATAGGCAAATAAAAATAAACTACATGGATAATAATTAATATTTAAAAATAAAATTTTGGGTAGAAATGATATGGGATAATCTTGTAATTGATAGGTTTTTAAACTTTAAATATAGAGATATATTTAAATATATTTAAACATACATCTTTATTTCAAGGTACATGGATCATTTTTAAAAAATTTTTTTTGTAGTTGTAGATGGACAGAATGCCTTTATTTTACTTGTTTATTTTTATGTGGTGCTGAGGATCGAACCCAGTGCTTCACACATGCTAGGCAAGTGCTCTGCCACTGAGCTACAGCCCCAGCCCCCTACATGGATCATTTTTAATGATTAGTCACAGGCTAAACAAGGAATACTATAAGATAAAACTGTGCAGCTTACATTTTATAACTGCTATGCAGTGAAATCTGAAATGAAATCAAATAAACACAAAATTGCAAGGGAGGTTAAACACTTTTGTAACAGCATTTGAGTGAAGAAATGAAACTTCAAAACTGGGCATGGTGGCAATGGCCTGTAATCCCAAAAATTTGGGAAGCTGGGGCAGGAGCATCACAAGTTACAGGACTGCCTCAGCAACCTTACAAGACCATAAGCAACTTAGTGAGATCCTGTCTTAAAATAAAAAGGGCTGGGTGTGCAGCTTAGTGGTAAAGTGCCTCTGGGCTCAATCCCTGAAACAAATAAAAATTTTAAAAATTTAAAAAAAGAAATGAAACTTCAAACTTTAATTATAAACTATGCAGAAAATAAAACAACACATTGATAAAAGTTATGAGTGGTTCTCAATTATGAATTTAGGAGCAAAATATTCTGTTTAACTTATTGCCTATTAAAGAATGGATTTAAAATTAGCATTTACAATTCAGTAAATGTAAACCAGAGCAACACAGCAATAAGAAAACAAAGTACAAAGAACAAACTATAAAGATGAAAACTAATGACTAAAATAAAACATACCTTAGTACATTATAAATAAGAAAGTATAGCAGAATAGATGATTTATTTTTAATTGTATATTTACTTTATGAAAGCATATGTTAAAAGTTTAAAAATTTTAAAAAGAATCATTTTCTAGGAAATAAATGTTCATTCAAGAAGAGTAAATTACTTAAAATGATAATTATGAAAGAAATTGAAAACAAAGAAATACCTAGGTCCATACAATTTCAATTTTCTAAGAAATAGATATTTCCCATATCCTACCATCTACTCCAAAGCATCAGATAAAATGAAGAGCTTCCAATTCATTCAGAGACTAGAAAAACCCTAATGTTAATTCGTACCAAAATAAACTTCAACCAAAACAAGTAAAACTTTAAAAATCTCTAAAGAAAAACATGTTCACACCAAATTTTTTATGAAATATTTGGATTATAAATTATAAATTAATATTCAATAGTAACCAGGTAAAGACTATATTAGTAATGAAAAGCTCATCTATTTTTAGAGAAATGCATTAATACCACACATTACATAAATAAGTTATATAAAATAGGAGCATTTTAATAGTTTCTTGTGGTAGGCCATGGCCAGATCTACTGCACTAAAACCCAGTAAAAACAATGATAAATGAAGAAATGGGATCTGGAAATAACTCTACAGCAGGGGTCAGAGAATGGTGTTCATGATAGTAAGATGGACACTTGGGTGTTCACGTGTCCCTTTCACTTTGTCCTAGCTTTAACTCATGCCAAAAGCAGCAGCCTCTAAGCCTGGACTCCTTCCAGGCAACTAGTATTTGCCCTGATTAATTGGGAAGATATCAGGAAGCCAGAGCCTCTCATCCACTCATGTAGGCCCATAATGTCATGTGCATTTGTTATGTTGTCGTTTTCTTCTTCAATAGGAAGCTAAAGTGAAAGCAACCTCATTCATTTCTCTGATATCACTTTTAGCAGTGTTGGGGCTTAGAAAAACCTTCCTAGTCATTACTAGAATGATATTAAACACAAGTGAAAGCCCATTTCTAAGCTTTGCTTAGAATAATGAGGAGTCGTCTTTACCTCTTACTCTAACCTTTAGGAAAAGGAACTCATTAGAGTAATTCTATTAAAATCAAGAATAAGGCCAACTGCTGAATATTCTAACCAATGTAATAAAGTTTGTAACAGAAAGACATGATGATTAAAAGGAAAGAAATGAAAATTGTTACTGTTTTTGGATAAAATGACATACATCAAGAGAAACAATAGATAAATTAT
>PVHX01010866.1:42500-67378 GCA_004024805.1 Geosciurus inauris | reverse complement strand
GAGTTATAAGGGAGAGGCTTCCCCTGGCTGAAAACCAACAAGTACGAAATCCCAACTTGCACTTGGCTTCGATGCATGATTTCGGATGTTGAACGCTAGCATTTCCTTCTGGTCCTTTAGTTTGTTTTTCCATTGCTCTCCTAATGGACGTCCAGGCTCTACTGTCATGGGGGTGCGGGGCTGACGGGTCATGTTCATGGCCCTGGACCCTTATCTGTGTTTCAAATGCATGATCATGGGCTTCTTTTTTTTTTTTTTTAATATTTTTTTAGTTATGCATGAACAGTGTCTTTATTTTGTTTATTTATTTTTCTGTGGTGCTGAGGATCGAACCCAGTGCCTCACACATGGGAGGCAAGTGCTCTGCCACTGAGCCACAACCTCAGCTCCGATCAGAGGCTTCTTACTGAGAGGAGACGTTTCATTCAAAATAGGAGCACTTGTGGTTGAAAAAAAAAGTTAAGAGTAAAATGCAGCGAGAGGGAGGGAGACAGAAAGATGAAGGAGAGAGCTTGGGAAGGTTTGGGTCTGTTTGGTGCTTTTGCCTCTGGAACCGCAGGGACACTTTGCAGAATGCTGAGAAGGATCTGGGGCAGCTGCTGGCCACTGCACAAAAGCCAGAATTAGCAGCTGGGTCACATGCAGGTGGGAGGGGCGATAGAAGAAGGGTGCTCGGAAGAAGAAATTAGGAAAACAGCATAAGCTATGTCATGGGTCTTATTCTCACGGTCCTACTGTCTCCACCAGCCTGGTCCTGGGCAGCACCTCCCACCAGGTAAACGCAGCCTTGTGGGGTCCCTGTTCCACACCTGACCACTCTCTGCTCTGCAGCATGAGGCTCCCTTGTCCTCAATCGCTGCTGCTGCCACCTTTCCAACAGGCCGACACTGCTGTCCTTGGCCACTCCTGGCTCCTCGCAGCCCCTGCGTGGCTCCCCGGGTGCCCCTGTCTCCCCATTCTCCTCCATCTCATTGGCTGCTTGTTCCCAGGTTCTTCAATGGCTTCTTCTCTGGACTTGGAGGCCTCCCAGGAGTCCTTCTCTGGTTCCTGGTGATCACGCCAGGCTTGGGGCTGAGACTCCCTGTGCTCTCCCTTGGCTTTGACTTCCAATGCCTGCCTGCCTCTGTGACAGTGCCATGTGATGTCCTGGTTCCTCTCACCACACCCAAGCCACCCTCTTCATCTCAGGGAGCAGCACTGAGATCCCTTCTGGGGGTGCGAAGCACAAGCCTACAACGCACCCATGTTCATAACCAGCATGCATGGCCCAGCGGCCGACCACACTGATGGTCTACGCTGGACCTCATCTTTCCCTAGCTGTGTGACCTAAGGCAAGTTCCTTTGCCTCTCTGAGCTGTTTTCTTACCCATAAGAGGATAGATACCTCATAGTGTTATTGTGAAGATCCAGAGAGATGCTCCACATCAAGCCCCTGACACACAACCAGTCCTCAATGGATGTGATTGTCATGGGCTGGAACAGGAGAGAAGAAAGGAGGATAGAGTCAGAAAAAGTCTACCTCCTCGTGAGGCTTGGAGTCATCCTCAGATGTGCAGATCTAGGGGCATCTGGAGCTGGGCCACAGGCTCTGCCTCATTCGACACTGTCCTCAGTGATTTGAGTGAGGATGTAGGGGCGGTTCTGATCAAGGCCCTGGGAGGGTGGGCGTGTGTGCCTGTGTCTGTGTGGGGGCAGGTCTCAGGGACTTGTTGGAGGGAAGAAAACAGAATCTACTAGATCTAAGTCAAATCTAACAAGAAATATGGGCAGATGGGGTGCTGGGCTGAGGGTCCTGATGAAACTAGAGACAGACGGAGCCTGCATCAGGAGCCCCACGCCCACTGCCCGTGTGGGAGATGGTGGACAAATCAGAGTGCCCGGGAGCCTCAGAACAGTGTCCTTAGATCTGAGCAAGGACACAGCAGTCAGATGAGAGCAGAGTCTTGGGGACCAGGGCTCAGGGTGCTGAACAACTGCCCACACATGTTGGCTTAGGGAAAATGTTTCAGTGCAGGAAGGTCTCCAAAGGAACACCATGGGGCTCTTTTTTTTTTTTTTTAATATTTCTTTTTTTAGTTGTAGATGGACACGATATCTTTATTTTATTTTATGTGGTGCTGAGGATCGAACCCAGTGCCTCACACATGCGAGGCAAGCACTCTACTGCTGAGCCACATAGGGCTCTTTCGCAGATTATTACATTGTAAGAAACAATGTTTTGGATCAACTTTTCATGGACAGACTGACTGACTGTAGTTTGTACACACAGGAATTTCTTTGCCTATTTTGTCTATAACTGCATGCATCTGGCACATAGTAGGAGCTCAATAAATGAATGGGCAAGGGGCAAGCTCAGACTCGGGGCTGTTCCTCTGTTGAGTGAGCAGGCATGATCATGGTGCGTGTGCGTGTGTGTCTGCAGAGGCTCCTTCAACTCTGTCCCCTCCCGCAGGCTGTGCTGGGTCCCTGGGGGGGCAAGGATGGTTCCACCTGCCATGGCAATGGTAACCCAGATCCTCTGGCCTCCCCCAGCGTTTGCTTTAATTGCCCGAAAATTGACGATAGATGCAAGGAAAATAATGAGGCCTAATTATGTTAATTAAATGCCTAATTCATTAATTAACACACTCACATCCTGGGCTGGGAGAGCCCCTTGGTGGTGGCTGGTTGGTTGGTTCCGTTTCAGCCAGGGAGGAGGGTCTGTCTGGGTGAGGCTGTGCTCCTGGGTGGGGGCCACAGAAAAACCCACCAGGAGCCCCCTCCCTGCTCCTCCTCAGCCCAGGAGGCCGCCATCTATTCTCCCTCCTGTTCGCATCAGAGGGCTTGGGAAGGGGCTGATGGGCAGATCTGGGTGGCCTTGCTCTGTGTCCCCCAGGAGCTTCCTGGTGACCACCTGGCTGGAGGAGGTGGCATGCACGAGCAGAGCCCCACGGAGTGGGCAGGTCTGCCCAATGGGACTGCTCAGGTGGCTGTGAGACCCACAGGCAAAAGGACATGGAGAAGGGACAAGGTGGTGACAGGGACCCTGGAGCCCCCGTCTGTCCCTGGGACTGGCTGGCATCTGGACACCATGGGTAAGAGCAGGTAGCAGAGGCCTGGCCACTCCTGGCAGTGTGGCCACCGATCGGTGTGACCACTGGATGCACACTAGGACACAGGTGAGCTCTGCATAGGCCGTGCAGTCGGATGGCAGTGCTGGACAGCTGTCCAGCTGCCACGTCCCTCCTCCTCACCTGGTGGATGTCGCTGGGATGCTGCCTTTGGGTCAGGAACCCCAGGGTGCTCCCCAATGCCATGGCTGTGTCCCGAACGCTTGGCACGTGGGCAGTGATAGAATTAGGTGTTGATTTGTTCTGTTTGTTCCCTCCTGTCGGCCCCCCGGCTCGGAGGCAGGGGCGCTGGGGTCTCTCCAGCTCCCTGCTCTACTCCTGGGACCTCACTAAGTCTGGCCCATGGCAGGTGCTCACAAGCTGTTTGGGGAGTGCATTGCCCACAGGCTCGGGGCTTTGGGATGAGGGGCTTTGTCACCAAGGCCTGCCCCACCCTCCACAGCCACAGCCAATACCATATTATTAAAATCATCTATCTTTGGTTCCCCTGCTCAGGCCTGTGAAGTAGGGATGAATTTCATGGACACAAGCTCAGATGAACACAGATGTCACTTGAGGCCCTATGGAAAAGGGGTTAAGGGTGTAGTCTCGGCATTGAACTCTGGCATTACTACCTCTGGGCTGTGTGACCTTACTCCAGTGGCTTAACCTCTCTGGGCCTCAGCTTCCCCTAGGGGAATGCAGACTGTGGAGTGCACACTGGGCCTGGCAGGGGCCGTGCCTAACACTTGTCAGTTGTTTTACTTCTCCTAACACTTTCATTCTGAACAGCAAGACCCCATTCTCCCTGATGCCAAACATTTTAATCCAGGCAAATTTGGTCAAACTTAGGATTTTTCAGCCACTCCTAGGGAAAAAGCTCACCCCATGATAGTGTTTGCTTGTCCCTTGCCCCTTTTGGGGCTTCAGGTCCGCAGACTTCCTCCTGGTCTCGGCCCTTCCTCCGTCTCCCCACTTAACCTCTGAGCACCTGAGCCAGACGGGGGATCTGAGGCGGAAGGGACAATCGCGTGCCCGTGTACACTTACCAAAACTCCCACCCACGTTTTGAACCAAGTGAACGAGGCTGATAAAACCCCACAATCACAAGCCGGTCTCCACAGCAGGGCTGCACATCCGGGACCTCTGGCTAATGGGCAGGACCCCTCCCTGCACCCGGTAAGGCGGGGACCAAAATCCAACAGGGACAGCCTGTCTGCATGTCTATTCTTAATTTGTTTATCATGGATTTTGGGGCTTCCTTTTTATTTTTTAAAATAGTTAAGTGTAGGTATGGTTTATGTCCGTCACGGAGTTTCTGACATCCCCTGACATTTGGCACTCATTGTGCCCAATCCACACCCCGACCCCAGTCCTTCCCTGAGCTGCGAGCTGGGTCCCCTCTTGACCTCCTCAACCTCTGACTCTCTCAAGAGGCTGCAGGGGTGCAGCGTTCCTCTGCTGTGGGGCCCCCAGCTCTGACTGGCAGGGGATCTCCTGCACTTTCCTCGCCTCACCTAGGAATGGGCAGGCCAGGCTGGGGAGGCATAGCCTGGAAACAGACCAGCCTCTCGCTTCCCCTTCCTCCGCCTTGAGGGTGTGGCTGAGCCCCTCCCCTATGGCTCTCGGTACCCAGCAGGTGCCAGATCCTGAATTTGACCAACTTTGCCTGGATTACATTTTTGGCCACCTGGTGGAGTGAGGGCCCCTGAACATCAAGCACCTGGGCTGGGCAAGCACCAGAGAGTAGCAGCGATCTCTGGCCTGAGCCGGGGGGAATTCAGCACGGTTTTCCAGGGAGAGGGGAATCGATTGCTTTATTGCTGAGACTTAATTTGAAGGAAGTGAAACTAAAGCTTCATGAGAAATATGATTATTATAAAATGCTTAAGCCTTTGCCTGGGGGGCCAGAGCCCTGCCGCCTCACCCCTGTATGGGATGGTGGGAGCCTTGGTCTCCCCCTCTAATTGGAATGGATTTCAAAAGTGCAATAAAAGCAACCACCTGGATTTGGGGACTTGTCCCTTGGAGCAGTCTGTGTGCAGACTTGATGAATGTGGGGATTCTGCAGAGCTTACATTTCCTGACCTCTGGCCCCCCAGGCCCTCATCTCTTCCAGCAGAGGATAACAATAATGACAATGATAATAATAATAAAAGTGGCTGAACATTGAATGAGTACTTATTATGCACTAGGCCTGAGCTTGGCATTTTGCAGGTGTGGTTTTTGTGAGTCCTCCACTAACTCTGTTAGGAAGTGTAGCAGTCAGGGCTTACCACAAATTGCTGCGTAACAAGCAACTCCAAATAGTAACATAAAACAGCAAACATTTATTCTCATAGATCTGGGAGTTAGCTGATCTTGTCTGGATTCATCTGGGACAGCTGGGCTCTGGGACATGTCTTCCTTCCTTTTCCTAGGATCAGCACCTAGCCCCAGCACATTCTCCTCAAGTGTTTTAGTCAGCTTTTTCACTGCTGTGACTAAAAGATCTGACCAGAACAGTTTTAGGGGAGGAAAAGTTTATTTTGGGGTTCATGGTCTCGGAGGTCTCAATCTATAGACAGCAGGCTCCATTTCCTCAGGGCTCAAGGTGAGGCAGGACATCCTGGTGGAAGAGTGTGGTGGAGAGAAGCAGCTCACATGAAGATCAGAAGCAGAGAGAGACTCCACTGGCCAGATACAAATATACACCCCAAAGCCACGCCCCCCACGCCCACCTCCTCCAGCCACACCCTACCAGCCTTCAGTTACCACTGGATCCCTATCAGGGAATTAATTCACTGATTGGGTTCAGGTTCTCACAACCCAGCCATTTCTCCTCTGAACCTTCTTGCATGGTCTCACATGTGAGCTCTTGGGGGATACCTTGCGTCCAGACCATGTAAATGGCAGATGTACAAGAAAGCAAATGAGGCCTTTTGAGGCCTCGTCCCCACACTGGCTGTCCTTCCTTGGAGATCTCATTCTGTCCCCAAAGCAAGTTACACGGCCAATCTCCAAGTCAAAGGCAGAGAACAACGTCTTGCCACTAAAAAAGTGGGAGATAATGAAAAACCACACAGCAGAGTGAGCCCCCAAAGATGGGAGAAGAATTGGGGCCCCTTTAATGAACCTGCTGCTGGCAGGTTTCCGTCATCGTCCTCATTTTGTAGGTGAGGAAAATAAGGGCCAGAGAGGAAGAGCTGTTCACTCAGGCTGGCGTGACCTCTGTGGAGCGGGGACTCCACGCTCTTGACCCTAACTGGGCAGCTCCTCAAGAACCACTGCTTTGACCCCAGACACATGGCTTGACCCTGCCAGCTAATGCTCCAGGTGTCTCCAGTACCCCCACCCCTGTCTCCCAAGGCCAGGAATGGACTCTGGGAAAGGGGCAGATGCTCTCTGCTCTTCACTCTGTCCTGAGGGGAGTGATCAGGTTTCCCTCACTGGGAAGGATGGGGACAGGAGGCAAACCAAGTCCCTGACTTGGCTTTGCCACTCCTATGATCCCAAACTTGGCACAAGAAACCCAGCTTTGTACCCAGTGCTCCTGCGGCTGGCACCCCGGGCTCCCAGCAGCCTTCCCTCCACCTCCCTGTTCTGCTTGGTGCAGAAGCTCCTCTCTCTCAGCTTCCTGGGGAGGCTGGGCCACCAGCACCCTGACCCCTTGCTCCCTGCCATCCTTATGGTCCTGGTTGATAAAACCCATGCCCAGGGACACATGGCTGTGTGATCCTCAGGCACCCGGGGACTCACCACCTGACTCCTCTTAAAGATTTTACTGTTTCTCTATTACCCTAGTAATGCATGTTCATTGCAGGAAAATTAGAAAATACAGAAAAGCATAAAGAAAAAAAAAGTGTAACCAGTTTAGAGGCATCTCCGTGCGTTAGGGGTATGAACATGAAACAGTTTTATTTTTTCCAATAACTGCCACCACTCTGCCACCTCCCAGCCACTCTCTTTCCCTGCTTGCTGGCTGGTGAGTCCATAAGTGACTTAGTCTGATGCTGCAGCTTTCCATTCTATCAGGATGGGCTCAGGCAAGGATCTAGGACTCAGGCCTGCTTTAAAATGAACTGCAATCCCACCTGTGTTCAGAGCTTGTCCCCACTTCCCCACTGCCCTGCCCCAGACCCCCTTGCTCCCAGGCCCTTCTGAGCAGTGTTGGTGTTGGGCTGGGGAGACAGGGCTCAAGGGCACCCCTTGGGGAGCAGAGTTCTGGCTGCTGATGGCCCGTGTCCAGTGCCCTCAGTCTCCTACCGAGTTCTCCTTTGCCCCTGAAAGCTTGTGGCCCTAATGCTCATCTTCTTGGTGGCCCTCAACTCCGGGGCCTGGGGCACCTGCTGCAGCTGGGTGCAGAGCCTAGGGCCTGGGCACTTAGGAGATGGCCTTGTCTGACCTCAGTGGGCAAACCCCATCCCCTTGCCAGCGATCCCTCTGCCTGTGGGTGCGGGAGAGGCCTGTTCGGTGGCCAAGCATCGGCTAGGAAAGCTGCTCTCCCCTCCCTGAGGGCACCCGGGCTGGAGGAGAGATTCCTGTGGACTTGGGAGGAAAAGCCGAACTCCCACTTCCAAGTGGTGGAGACAGAGGGGGCAAGAATGGTTGTCACCCTGTAATCTCCCCTTACCAACACCTGGGCAGGGTCGGCATGCTGACATGGCTTTGTGGGCTGCCACGGGGTGATTCTAGAATGCTTCCTCTTCCCTGGGGAGAGCCCCCTCCTCCCAGCCCAAGGGATCAGGTGGGCCTGGGGTGGAGGCTGGAGAGGTGGTCTGCAGGACCAAAGCTGGAGAATCGTATTACACCACAGTCTGATTTCCATCCTCTCTACTGATAATTACCAAGGACTTGTTACTTGCAAGGACTCCTCACTACTTGCTCCACTGAATTATACCCCTTGCTCCAGATGAGGAAACCGAGACCCAGATAGGTTAAATAAATCACCCGATATCACAGTGAGAGGCAGGACAGCTCGTCACCACTGGGCGATGCTCCTGGCTTCCTCGCCCGCCGTGTGCCATGTGCATTTTTCCATTCCATCAACGGATACACACAGGTGGTGTGGGGCAGTCCCTGTGGTGTAAGTGCTGACCTAGTGGCCTGGTCTCTTCGCTGGCTGTGTCTTAGCACTTAACTCTGCAGGGCTGAGTTGCTCCTTGGGCGGACCCCACCGCCGGCTGTGACTGAGGGGAGCCTGCATGCGTCATGGTGCCAGGACCTGGAAAGACTGGGCCTTTCTGTCAGATCCAGCTTGGCCCCAGGCCTGTCTGGGTTGGGGACTTCTGGAGGTGGAGGGTTGCCAAGCCCACTGGGCTCCCTCTGCCCTTGGTTTCCTGGTGAGCCCTGGGGGCACCAACGAGGAGGAGTCACAGCCCCTGGCAGGGAAACCTTGAGCTAGCACCTGGTCACAGAGTTGGAGCAGGGCAGACAGTGGGACTTGGTTAGTCTCAGGCCTCCGAGCACCCTGTTGGTCTCAGGTGCTGGAGATGAGGGACGCTGGGCGCATGTACAGAGTGTAAACAAGCAGAGTTGGGGGGGACCCGGGGGGGGGGCAGAGCCCAGCACTGCCTGGCTCCCCACAGGTGTCTTAGGCCTGGCTCCAGTCCCTCAGCAGGCCCCACTGAGCCACCTCCACATGGCAGGACATTCCTCTCTATCTCAAGGACATTCCTTATCTTTCTTCACTTTATTTGTTTGTTTCTCTAACTTTCAGTCCAAGATCTGCCCAAGTCCTATCTTGTGAGGCTGTGTCAGCTTCTAAATTACCCCTTGGCACCCTTAAATCCCCAAAGGACTGAGGGCTCTTGGGACAGCCTAGGAGCCACAGTGGAGGGCCGGGCTGGCAGCACGTCCAGGGTCCTGGTCACCCTTGGAGAGGGAGCCTCACTGCTGTCTCAGCCTCTGCCCTGCTGGACACTATTGGAGAACAGCCCCTGGCAGCCCATGGGCCAGCTAGGTCTCCCCACTGGAGCCCCAGCTGGGCCTGCAGCTCTGACCCAGGTGCATGGACGCAGATGGCACACTGAGGGGCAGATGAAGAGCTTTTGATGAGACCATCTCAGGTAAGGTGTGAGTGGGCGCAGAGGGGGCCCGTGAGGACAGGCAAGCCAATAAGGGGGTCCTTCACCTCTAGGCTGAGAGACAAGCGAAGAGCAGTCTCCAGCACCCTGAGGGGGCTGCCCCTTCACAGCAGCCGAGGGAGGCCTTCCCGATGGGTCTTTGTGCCTCTTGGCGGAGGAAGGCAGGCACTGCCACCCGTCTCCCCTTCACCGGCCCCTCTCCTGCAGGTGCCTCCCACTGACAGCCAGCCCAAGGGCAAGAGGTCTTAGCTGACATCATCCATGAAGGCCAGCAGACCAGGGCAGGAGGGGAGAATGACTCTCCCTGAGCCAGCTTGGAGGCCGAGAGCCACCAAGGAGCAGGTCTTTTTTTTTTTTTTTTTTTTTTAAAGTTGTTGATGGACACAATGTCTTTATTTTATTGCTTTGTATGTGGTGCTGAGGATCGAACCCAGGGCCTCACGCATGCGAGGCAAGCGCTCTACCGCTGAGCTACAATCCGAGCCCCCAAGGAGCAGATCTCTTGAGGGAGCATTTCTTGCTGGTCCCCAGCTCTGCGGCTCCTGCCACTCCAGCACCCTCCTTCCTCCAGGAGTAGAGCATCCCAGAGAGCGAGTCTCCCTCGCTGCTGGGGTGAGAGCCTGGCCCCTGTCTGCCCCAGTGCATCTTTTCTTCCTGCTGCTTTAGGATTCCTGCTGCACTGGTCCCAACACAGCTGGTGGCTCCCGTGGGAAGGTACAAGCCTGGTATCTCTCAGGGTAAACTAGGGGCCTGAGAAAGGAAGGGTATTTGACGTGTCAGTGCAGCGTCTGGCATGGAGCAGCTGAATCCCTGGGCTGTGAGTCCTGTGGCTGTCCTTGGTCCAGCAGAGCAAGCACCAGAGCTGAATGCACTAGGAGCTCAGCAGCGTGGATGGACTACAACGTGTTCGCCTGGGATTTCAGGGCCAGATAGGATCAGCGCTTCATGCTCAGCAAGTCCCAAGGGGGTCACTAGGGTGGGCTCCCAGGGCCCAATCTGCATGACTTGGGACTGATAGTGCACATCTAGGAGGTGCCGAGCTCCATACTCAGGGCTGTGCAGGCGGGGTCCCCCGTGTCCTCAATGCAACGCTTGGAAGCTGCTACTGTTACCACCCCCAGTTTACAGGTGGGGAAACCGAGGCACTGAGGGCTGGAGCATCATGCCAGGGTCACACTGCTGCTGAGACACCACTCACTTCTTTCCTGGAGGCCACCTTGCACCTTGCTCTGTGACCTCCTTGCCTGAGTCCTACTGCTAAGCCGTCAAGACCACAAATTCTCATTGAATCAAAGAATAAATGAATGAGTAAAAGGAAGGATTAGACTCCTAACCCTAGAATGGTTTATTTCGGGGCTGGGGTTAGACTCTGGAGTGAAACCAGCCAGGAGTCTCCCCATTCTCCAGACCGGGAAGCCATGCCCAAGGTCCCCCACTTAACTGGGCTGGGGACCACCTGGGCAATGGCTCGAGCCGGGTGAGGAAGCGCTGGCTGGCTGGGCAGTGCTTTCCTGCTTTTTCTTCCTCTCCAGTCCCCATCCCGAAGGTAAAAAGTTCACGCGGGCGGCCATCCGTCGCAGGCTGTCAGGCAGTCATGTAATCTCTCTGTGGTTTTATTACTTAAAAACGGCGCGGCATCCGGGCTGGGGAATTTTCCAAGGTGTTTGAGGCTGCCACGGGTCCCATTTATATTGTGCCTGAGTTTCCTTCCCAGTCTCCTTGAGACAAGTGACCAGCAGGCCCCGACGTGAAGGCCATATCACTCATTTGCCAACGGGAGCCGGGCCGTGAATTATCAGGGGATGGTGCAGCAGGGAGTGTGGGCCGGGGGCGCGGGGTGACAGTAAACATGTCCCCAGAATGTGTCCCCCATCATTCACGAGCAGATAGCAGATCTAGGCACACATGCGGCCCCTCTCTCTAAATCTCTGCCTGACCTGTGAGAGAGATGGAGGTGACTTTCAAGGGAGTCTGCCGGGGAAACTTGGAGAGAAGTTTACAACAGGCTGTGCTTGCCCACCCGGCAGGGGCGGCAGGGACAGCTCCTGCTCTGAGCGCCGCCTGCAAAGTGCTGACGGTCTGGTTCATTCATTTATTCATCCACTGATAATTTTGCTCAACACCCATTTATTATTAGTTATCAGATATATGAAGGGGGTGCACATTTTCAATTTCTGGTAGGATGCAAAATGAGGGTCTTTTAGAGGGGCAAGGGGGTCCCGAAGTTAGGCTATTGTCTCTTGTCACCTTGCCCCAGCCCAAGACTCCCATCTGCTCACCCTCTTGCTCTGTCTGGGGCTGAAAGTCTCCCTGGGGGTTTGAGGAGGGGCAACTGTGCCCAGGAGAAGGGGCAGCTGCCCTGGCCTGGGGTCCTCTTCACAGGGCACTGACTCCCACGTTTCTTCAAACCCTCACGAGAAATCCTCAATGTAGGTTCCGCTGTCACTTGCCTGTCCAGGTGAGGAGAAGAATACAGAGAGGTTGAGGAACCTGCCAAGGTCAATTTGATGCTGGAACTTGGACTTAAACCCCAGGTCCGGCTGCTGCCTGCAATCTGGGGCAACAGAGGCCCTGAGAGCATCTTGTTAATGAGTGTCCCTCCCACCTGCCACTGAGGCCTGGGTGAGTGCGTCTCCACCTGCTGCAGCCCACGCTAAGGGGAGGATGCTCTGGCACAGGACAGAGACAGGGGACCAATAGGTGCCCTCAAGGGCAAGACGCAGTTCGGTGGTACAGCACTCGCCTAGCGTGTGCAAGGGCTTGACTTAATCCCCAGCACCACAAAGAAGTGGGTTCAGGGGATATGGGTAGGGGGGCTCAGACGAGACAGAGAGAGAGAAAGCAGGAAGGTGAGGAGGATCTGCCTGAGGCTGGGGAGGTTGTGCCACAGGCTAGGAGATAAGGTGGCGTCCAGTCTGTCTTGTCCTTCTTCCTGCCTTTTCCTGTCTTACCTGCCCCAGGCCCTTTTCTGCCTCCGTCCCCCTTTGCTTCCCCGCTCCTGGGGCTCTAGCCTTGTTATTGCGTGGTTTCCAGCAACTGCTGTCCCGTCGCCTCCGTCGCCTCAGTCTCACCGTGAAGCGGAGCCAACAGCACTGGCTGCTGCCAGGATCCAGGGAGGAAGGTGACAAACTTGTCTGGGTTGGTCCAGAACTTTCCAGCTTGTAGCACTGAAAGTCCTCCCACTTGGAAAATGCCTCAGCCCTGGATGACCTGGGATGACTGGTGACAATGGGAAACGGCGGCTCAGCCAGGCCCGAGCCTGTGGCACGCAGCAGGCTCTGGGACCCTGGCCTCTCTAGTCTGTCTCCTTTTTCTGTGGCCCTCTTGGTTTTTCTACTCTCTGTTCCTTCGTTTCTGCCTCCTTGCTCTGAGCCTCTTTCCGGTCCCTCAGACCGTCCCCTCCTCTCCTTCCTGCTCTTTGTCTCCAACAGCTTCTCCCCAGTCTCTGAAAGTCTCCCCTCCTCTCTCTCAGCCTCTGTCTCCCTCTGATTCATCCGAGCCCCACTCCCTGCCCTGTACACCCTTTTCTTCTTTCTCTGCTCTTCCTCCCAGTCCTTGGGGACCATTTTAGGTCCCCGATCTCTGTCCTACAAGAGTAGCTTCCTTTGCTGAGGCTGGATGGGAGGCTGGGGTGGGGGTCCTGTGGGGACACCCATGCTCCCTTCAAGACCTGGAACTGCTGGCCTGAGGGCCTGAGCCTGGGCTGGGGGTCCTGGTCCTCAGGGTCAGCAAGAGGGACAGGACCAGGAGGATCCACGACCCCCTCCCTAGGCTTGCAGCTTACCTGGCTGAGTGAAGTGGTGGGCACAGCAGTGTCCCCTGCAGTGGCCTGTCTGTGCTTAGACAAGGACTGACTCTTTCAAAGATAATTTATCGGCAGATACCTCATTGCACATGGTAATGGCTTGTGCTTAAATAATAATAAGCTTGATTGCCGTGCAGTCGTTAAACTTTTTTCCCATTCAGTTTAACTGACCATTTTGTGTGTGGTTTGGAAGAAGGGGGGGAGAGCCCGGTCATTATCCCGGCCCGAAATGGGAGTTAATTTCTAATGAAGGTATAATTTTATTCCAATGATTTTACATTTAATTAACTAAAGCTACAAGTAATTTGAAATTATATGGTGATGGGACCTCAATTTGGGGATCACCGAGGAGAGAGGAGCAAAGGGGCAGGGGGTGGGGAGGCAGGAGAGGAAGGGACCAAGGGAAGGGGACACAGCTTCAAGAGTTACTGGGGCACAGGCCCTGTGACGGGCAGCCGAGGCTCCTTCCCTCTTGGCTCTCCACCTCAGCCCTTCCACATGGGGAAGGAAGACTTGGGCCCCCTCTTCTCCTCCTCTCTGTTCTGGAAAGAAAACCCCATTCATCCAGTTTTCTGCCCGCCTACCTCCATGCTATGGGGCTGCAGGTTGTTTCATGGTCCTGATCCCCAGGACGGCTTGGTTGCCAGCCAGGTGGAGACCTTCTGGTGGCCCCAGGACAAGATTTGCTCTTCTTTCTTGCTTCATTTAACTTCCATTTGGTGCAACTAGGGGCATGGGTTGGATGTGGATGAAGTCTTCCACTCATTCACCCCCATGTCACCACCACCACAACCCGCACAGCTCCTCTTACTCAGCCCTCCCCATCCATGCCATCCACCCCCAAAGCTGGCACTTGGTCACTCTGGACTTCTCTGCACTCGAGGAGGGACCTGGTTTCTCCATGTTCTCTCTAATGCTTGCTGTTGCCGGATCTCCTAACATTAGCCCTCCAGGTGGGAACGTGGAATGTCACCTTTAGGTCTTGGGTGGAACTTTCTGGATGACTACTGGTGTGGATGAGGTTGAGTACCTTTCCCAGGCTTGCCCATTATTTGATCTCCTTTCCTGTGAAGTGCCTGGATTTGAATGTTTGTGTCCCCCAAAATTCTTATGTTGAAACCTACCCACCAGTGTGGTGGCATTAAGAGGCGAGACCTTCAGGGGGAGGTGACCAGGTCACCAGGACTCTGCCTCATGAATGGGCTTAGTGCCCTTGTACAAGGGGCCCAAGGGAGTTTGTCCACTCCTGCCATGTGCGGACACAGAGCAAGCCGCCATCTGTGAAGCAGAGAACAAGCCGTTCCCAGGCCCCAAACCTGTTGTGCCCTTGATCTTAAAATTCCCAGCCTCCCGAATTGTGGGCAATTTCTGTTATTTAGAAATCACCCACTCTATGGTATTTCCTTATAGTGGCCCAAAGGGATCAAAAGGCTTGTTCAAGTTGTTTGATCACAAAAATTGGGTTATTTGTTTCTTTCTTATTGATTTCTAGGAGTTAAAAAAGTCTGAGGTGTGCATTCTCACTGGCTTCATGGTAACTTTGGAAGATGAGGAGCTTTGAATTTAGTGGAGTATAAAGGTAAATAAAGAGCAGGGTGCTGCCATCACAGGTGATGTCTACCATGGAGGCCTGAGGAAGAACAGTTGTCACTCGAGCCACTGATCTGATGTCCTTCAGCCCAGATCTTCCATCTGGCGGGACCCTAGGATTTTTTTGGTTTTCATTTTGAATAAGTGCTTTATGGATATATCACACAAATTGCATGCACTTTGCCCAGGTAAAATGCAATGTTAAGTAAATTAAGACTTGTGAATCCATCACCACAATCAATTTCAGGACATTTTCATAACTTTTCCAACAAACTTTGCCCTAGGGCAGTCATTCCCAATTTCCCTCCAACACGCCCAGGCCCTGGCAACCACTCCTTAGCTTTCTGTCCATATGGATTGCCTGTTCCACCCGTGGCCTCCTGTCTGGGTTCTCTTTTTGCACACTGTTTTCAAGGTTCATTCAAGTTGCAGCACGTGTCCCTGATTCATTTCTTTTTTTTTTTTTTTAATTTTTTTTTAGTTGTAGATGGACACAATATCTTTATTTATTTATGATTATGTGGTGCTGAGGATCGAACTGAGCGCCTCACGCATGCAAGGCAAGCGCTCTACCACTGAGCCACAATCCCAGCCCCTCATTTCTTTATATTTTAAAACATCACTCTGCTACATAGATATGCCATGTTAAAAAAAAATCTCTCATCTATTGATGGGCATTTGAACCTTCCCACTCTTTAGCTGTTATGAGTAATGCTGCTATGAACACTCCATGTAAGTTTTTGTGTAGACGCGTTTTCAGTTTTCCTGGTTATGTATGTAGGAGTGTTTAAGTGCCAGGTCACAGCGTAACCTTACATTTAACCATTGGAGGAACTGCCAGGTTGTTTTCCAAAGTGGCTGCACTTGTGTAAGCGGTGTATGAGGGCACCAATTTCTCCATACCCTTGCCGACACTTGTTATCTGCCTTTATGATTATACCCATCCTGGGGGCTGTGAAGCAGTGTCTAATTGTGGTTTTGATTTGAATTTCCCTATTGATTAATGATACTGGGAATTATTTGAACTTATTATGCTCATTGGCTATTTGTATATTTTTCTCTGGAGAAAAGTCAGCTCAGATCCAGCACCCATTTTTCATTTGAATTACTTGTCTTTAATTGTTGAATTGTAGAGTTCTTTATGTATTCTGGATTCTAGACCTCTGTCAGATACAGATTTGCAAATAATGATACAGATTTGTAAATATTTCCTTACATTTGCATTTGTGGATTTTATTTTCACTTCCTTGGTAGGGTCATTTCAGGCACAAATTGAAAATTTCAATTTGGATGGAGTCCACCTTATCAATTTTTTTCTTTGGCCACTTATGTTTTTAGTTGTTGGATCTAAGAAACTATTGCCTAATCCCAGATTTACACTGATGTTTTTCTTCTAGAGAGTTATGTAGTCTTAGCTCTTACATCTAGGCACTTGACTCATTTTGAGTTAATTTTCATATATGGTGTGAGGTAGGGGTTCAACTTCATTCTTTTGTTTGTAGACATCTACTTGTCTCAGCATTATTTGTTGAGCAGACTTTCCCCTCCCCATTAAATAATCTTGACACGATTGTCAAATATCAAATGACCATAAGTGTGAGGATTTAATCATGGTCTCTATCCTACTGACATGCAAGTCTGTTCTTATGTCAGTGCCACATGGTGTCTATTACTGTAACTCGTAATAGATTTCAAAATTGCCAAGTGTCAGTCCTCAACTTCGTTTTCCTTCCCAAGATTGCTTTGACTATTCTTGTTCTCTTGCATTTACATATGAATTTTAGGTTCAACTTGTCCATATTTTAGGTTCAACTTGTCCAAAAAATGCAGCTGGGATTTTGACAGGGAGTACATTGAATATGTAGACCAGTTGGGGAATATGGCCAGCTTAACAATATTGTCTTCCAATACATGAACACAGCCTATCTTTCCATTTGAGTTTGCTTTTATTTCTCTTAGTATCTTAGAGTTTTCAGAGTATAAGTTTTACACTTCTTTCATTAAATTTATTTGAAGTATTTTATTCTTTTTGGTGCTATCACAAATTGAATTTATTTCCTTAATTTCAGGATTTATTTATTCATTTATTCATTGGCACTTAATATTGATTTTTGAACATTGATTTTGTATTCTATAGTCTTGCTGAACTCATTTATTAGCTCTAATAGTTTTTTTTTTTTTTTGGTATATCTGGATCCCTTAGGATTTTCTGTATAAAAGATCATGTCATCTGCACATAGAAATAGTTTTATTTCTTCCTTTCTAATCTAGATGACTTATTTCTTTTTCTTATCTAATTGCCCTAGCTACAGCCTCCAGCCTAGTGTTGAATAGAAGTAGGGCAGGGTAGATATTCTTGTCTTGTTCTTGATGTTAGATAGAAAGCAATCTCTCACCATTGAGTGTGATATTAGCTGTGGGTTTTCATAGATATCCCTGTTGGGTTAGGAAGTCACTTTCCATTCCTATTCTGATAAAATGGAAGGTGTAATGGATTTTGCCACTTTTTCTGTATCTATTGCGATAACCATGTGATTGATTTTTTTTTTTTTGGTACTGGAGATTGAACTCAGGGGCACTCGACCACTGAGCCACACCCCCAGCCCTATTTTGTGTTTTATGTAGAGACAGGGTCTCACTGAGGTGCTTAGCACCCCACCGTTGCTGAGGCTGGCTTTGAACTTGCGATTCTCCTGTCTCAGCCTCCCTAAATGCTGGGATTACAGGCTTGTGCCACTGCGCCCGGCTTGTTATTTTTCTTTATCCTATCAATAGGGAATATTGCATTAACATTTTTTGGATGTTAAACCACCCTTGCATTCCTGGGATAAACCTCATTTTTTTTTCATGGTGCATAATCCCTTTTATATTTTGCTAGATCCATTTTTCTATCATCTTGTTGAGATTTTGGGCATTTATATTCATAAATTATTGTTCTGCAGTTTTGTTTCTTTCAGTGTCTGGTTTGGTGAGATAACTTTTTATATTCATGTAAAAAGTTATAAAAAAATTTTTATAACTTTTTTATTCATGTTCCTGAAGTATGTACAGAAATTGGGTGATTCTCATGGAGATAAAGCTATTGTAAACTACCTGATTCTACCAAAATCCTTCCACCCGTTCTCAACAAGAAGTTTCCAGGTTCCAAACACTCTTTTTTCCTCCCCCTTAGTCAACACCCAGTTGACTGGCTTATATCCAGCAAATATCTGATGGAGGCTAAGGTGTCACACCTTCCTGCGTGACCAGTGATTTTCAGCTCTGCCCATTTGTTTAGTTAGAGAACTCATTGATCTTGTAACTATTGTTAGCCTTTTTGTTATCTTTCTATTTTCCCATGGTTCTTATCAAACAATACATCTGCAATAAAAGATTGAAATCATTGCCTGACACTCCAGCACAGGGATGGTCCTGCTGTCAGAAGTGAGTGGTGGTCTCTCAGCAGCACCCCATGCATGGGCTCTCTTCTCAGCCAGGACACCAAGGCCCAGACCTGGCTGCCTGAGAGACAGTCCTGGTGCCTGTGTGTAAGGATCACAGGTTCTGCTTCTCCTCTGGGGCCCTTCTTAAATTCTCCCTTCATTTCCCTGGTCCTCCCCTTACCTGAATAGACGTGACCTCATTTTCTTCTAAGCCCACCTTCTACTTTTTGCCCTTCTATGTCCCAGTATTATGATGGTTTCTGTTGCCTAGCGATTATTTCTGTTGCTTATTTCTGTCGCCTCTAGACTGAGGAACTGAGTCTCCCTCTGCTTTATGTCACCCAGGCATGGTCCCATCTTCCAACCACCTAGGCCTCCTCTCCCTTTCACAAAGAAAGTTACTTGGGTCCACAGACACGTCCCATGGGGAGTTGGCACCCTCCGCTCCCCAGGACCTCTGCGAGTTGGTGGTGGGTGGGGTGCTGGCTGTGCCTTACCATCCTGACTGTCCACCCTGGCTCCCTCCTGCCTGCTGCTCCGTCTTGCTCTGCCTACCTGAAGGAGGGTCAGCGGGAAGAAGATGGACTCCTGGGTTGGCCAGCTTCTTTGCCCCATGGTCTCTCATCCTCTGTGTGGGTGATGGCAGGGGTCCCAAGAGCAAGGAGGAAGAGGCTGTGTGGCCTTTGAGGCTTTGGGCTCAGAACTGGCAGAATTTTGCTCCTGCCCTTCCCACAGGCCAGTGCCAGTCATGAGGCCAGCCAGAGCCTGGGCAGAAGAATGGAAGCCACCTCTTGATGGGTGGAGCTGCCAAGTCATGGAGCAAAGGGTCTTGGATGCGCTGAGGAGGGCAAGTGGGACCATGTTGTAAACAGTCCCCCATTTCCCTGCTGGAGAGGCCCCTCCTCCTGTGGAGCTGGTCTTCTGAAGCACCCATGGGGCAGCCTCCAGCCCAGACGGCCCTGAGGATTTTCTAGGGTGCCTATGACAGTGAGGCATATTTGCTGGCTTCCAGAAGGTGGCCCTGTGAGGCCCCTAGGGAATGGGGCATGGGGGCTGGCTTCATCTCGGTGACTCCTCAGATTCCCACAGGTCTCCACGGTGAGCTGGGGTGGGAAGAAGGGGCTGGGGTGGGGTGCAGGCTGCAGCAGGGGGCAGGGTCCAGTCAGACCAGGGCTTGACCTAGGTGTCCCCAAGGCAGAGGGAGCCAAGCAAGAGAGAGGTCGGCCAGGAAGCTGTTGGCTGGCTCACTCACTCGGTTCTTCCCGAGCTCTCACAGTGTGCCCAGTCCTGGGCTAGGAGCTGGGCACTGGGACCACAGGGCTGGGCCAGACTTGGTCTCCAGTCCCGGATCCCTCCTGAGCTAAGGGGCAAGACAGGGGTACTGTGGGACTGCTGGGGAGGGCCCCGGCCCCACGTGAAGACGTCAGGAAGGTCTCCTGGAGAAAGGGGAGCTCCTGCTGAGACTCAGTTGAGGAGTGGGCTCCAGAGGGAGGCAGAGGGTGCTCTGGGCAGAGAAGGCTGTGGGCACAGAGGGCTGGAGACAGATGTGGGCGGAGCGTGAGGGAGGAACATAGTGGCACTGATGCCCACGGCTGTTGGACCAGAAGCTGCCAGGCACCGGGCTAGGCATGTCCCAGGCATCCTGTCTTCCACCATCTGGGGTGGCCCCACGAGGCACAGTCTATAACCCACCCCCATGACAGAGGAGCCTAGCAGCTTGGGGTGACCCGACCAGGGCCTCTCAGCTCCCCATAGAGCTGGGATTTGACCCAGGCAGCGACTGCACAGCCCTCAGATCTTTGGGGTCAGATTTTACCCAGGTCTAGGGCATGCGATGCCCTAGATGGCCGATGAGGAGAGAAGCTGTGAAGCGTGGGGGACCATAGCTCTCTCTGTGTGAGTGGGTGTGAATGGGTGTGGATTTGCACGTGCCTGGTGGAAGGGCAGGGTCTCTTCTACCCCGTTGTAACTTAGCCTTTGAAATGCCACAGTCCTTGTCCACTGCGCTGCCCTCATGGATGGCAGCATCTGTCAGCTGGGATTTCCTGACAGAGTCCCCGCACTTGGGAGGTGAGGTGACCCCCTGCCCTCTCCACCCATGACGACTCTCAGGAATGACTCCCAGGCTGGGCCTTCTCTCCCTCTCCCTCTGCTGCTCCTGCCAAGCCTGGTGTGGGCACAGTGGGGATGTGTAAATATCGGGGGGCACAGCATACATCTGGCAGGCCAGGTGGCAGCTGTGGGTTTAAGAAAAGGCCTGGGGACATCCCTGTGCGGCAGTGTCCAGAGTGACATGCAGGACACAGACCCTTCTATTTCTGGTGAGAGGGAGCAGCCCATGGAGGGAAGAGCCTAGGACCTCGGCCCTCGGCCCCGCCAGAGCCCCATTCCCTGTTCCACAGCTGAGGGCAGCTCACCTCTCTGAACCTCATTTCCACATCTGTAAAATGGGGCTAGTGGTGTTTACTCCAGAGGCCGCTCAAGGGCTTAATGAGAGGACAGGTGTAAAGTGCTCATTAACTAGCCGCCTGGTCTGGAGAGCCACATGGGCCTCAGGGCCTCTATGGGGTGGAACCTGCCTCCCCCGCACCAACCTCCAGGGCAGGGGTGTCACCCTGTAATTATCTTTGGGGACATAGACCACCATGACATTTCTGGTGATTTTATGAGTCTGGGATATTAGTTCGTTAAGAAAGAAGCTCGTCCTGGCCTGGGCAGGGGCAGACTGCCTGGGCCAGCTGTGTGCTCAAGTGGCCAGGAGCGATGCTTTATGGGGCCTGTAAAAGCTGCTGACCTGCTCCTGTACTTAATGAGATGAGCAAGGCCTGGCAGTTTCCAATAACCTTCAGCTCCAGCTGAGCCCGGCTGACCTGAGAGGGGACAGGGTGGCCTCATCTCTGCTTGAGACCCTGGCAGGTCTGGGTGAGGGGGCAGAGGAGGGAGGAAGGAGGCCCGGAGGGCAGGAAGGCCAGACACCCCACACTCTCCCCATACAGGCAGGGCAGTGAGGGTGGCAGATGCAGATGGACCAGGGCCTCCGGTCACTTCTGCCGTGGGCCTAGTTTTCTTACCTGTGAAACCAGGATCGCGAGGAAGATCATCCGTGGGGTGCCTGGTGCCCAGCACGAGTGTCCTGCGCAACGTCATGGGCTTGTCCACAGCTTGGCATCCCCAGGGCAGAACTGAGAACCTGGGCTGTGCGGTGGGGTCTCCTTCCGGGTCCCTCAGCCAGGTCTTCATTCTCCCTTGAACTGGTCGCCTGGGCTTGTGTCCTGAAAGCTCCCATCTGCCACTGGAGATGCCTCAGTTTGTCTCCATGAAGTGGAGGCTGTGGGCCAGGCTCAGGCTGTAAGGGGTGAGGGATGCCAGGGGGTGTGGCCCAGTTCAGAGGATGGGGACTGTGGCCAATCTCTCAGGCTATGCTCCTCCCCTGGGTGCGGGTGTCCCCTGGGGCATGGGCGCGCATGCCCAAGGCCTGTCTCTGGGTGTCAGGTTTGAAGGCTGGGGTCCTCTGCAAGGCTGGCCAGACAGGACAGGTGATGTCATTCTTTCATCTACTCTGTATCCTTGTCTGTGCCCCGCTTCTGGTGGCAGGCACTCTGGGGCATGGCCCTTCCCCTGGGCCCTCAGTTTCCTCATCTGCAACAGGAAGCTCACTGAAGCGAAGGGAGGGCTGTGGGGCGGGGACCTCTCCAGCAGACTTGCATGTCCTCCCCATAGCTTCCTCTCTGTCTTCTAAGCCACAGGCCGAACGCTCCTCAGAGCAACGCTTTGCAAAGAGCTACAGAGGGAGCTGGGTGAGGGGCGCAGCCGGGGATCCAGCAACTCAGGAGGCTGAGTGGGAGGATCACAAGTTCAAGGCCAGCCTGGGCAACCTGGCAAAACCCCATCTCAAAATAAGAAAAATATAAAGGACTGGGGCTGCGGCGCATTGGTAAAGAGCTCTGCGTTCAATTCCCAGCAAACTCCTCACTCCCCGAAAAAAACACTCCAGACTATAGGAGGGATCCCACTTCTGGGGACTTGGGGAGCCCTCTGTTCCCAGTTCTTCTGGGGCGAAGCTGTCTCCTTTCCACTGAAAAGCCCCTGGCCCTCAGCTTGGCACACAGAAGGCTCCCAGCCCCCACGAGGGCCCTTCCCGTGTTCCCAGCCTAGGTGGCCCCAGCAGAGAGTGGGACATCATTCTTGGGGAGGGGGTGTCCCCCAGGATTCTTCATGGTAGCTTGTTTGTCAGGCACTGTTCAGCAGCCACATCTGCCCCCCCCCGAAGGGTCTGCTTAGGACTGGCCTCCATGGGCTCTGCTTAGGAATCTGGGCGGTCCTGGGCCACCTCCCGAGGTTGTCCTTTTCCTTTGGGGACATGGCCAAACAGTGATGTCTGTTGGTGTTTGGGATGGGGGACACTAATGGGGGCAGCCAGTCTCAGGGCACTCCTCATGTGGCTTGAACTACCCTGCCCTCTTCAGGACAGGCCCCTGTGTCCACTCAGTCACCTCTGCTCATCAGATTTCCCTGAATCTATATGGACGGTCTGGGACAAATCTAGCAGGACTGAACACCTATCATAGGGCAGCAGAGCACTGTGTTTAGAGCCCAGGTTCTGGTATCAGGTTCACAGGGACTCAAATTCCAGCTCCTCTGTTTCTTAGCTGTGTGACCTTCAGCAAGTTATTTAACCTCTCTGTGCCTCAACTTCCTTCTCTAAAATGGAGATAGTAAGAGTACTGTGGGGTTCAATAATGATTAAGTTTGTTGAGCATGGGCAAAGCACTTGGGACAGAGCTGGGGACCACTGTTAGCTTGTCATATACAACAGAATTTGCTTCTAAGGCACAGGGCCCCTACTGTTCCCATTTAACAGTTAAAGCAATGGGGTTCTGTGAGCCTGATTCCAGAGCCTCGTTTGCCTGCTGACTAGACATCAAAGGATTCCTCATGAGAAGGGGTCTCTTACCTGGTGGCAGGCACGGGCAGGGCCAGGCTAGGGTAGGGGTCCCGTCCGGCTGTCTCTCAAAGGCCCGGTGAGCTGCAGCCTCACCAGAGTACCGGCTGGACGAGAACTCCAATTAAAGGTAATCCCCCTTTTTCCTACCTTGAAATTCCTATCGATTTCCTCCCTAAATAGAAATTCCCATTGATTCCTTGTCTGCTCAGATTAGTGTCCGCGGCTGTGGCCTTCAGTGCATAATATCTTCTCACTTCTTCCTAGGCCCCAATAACTCCCCCCAAGGTGACCTAGCCACCGCGTGGCTCCCCAGTTGGGGAGAGAGTGGTGGGCTGGGAAGAGGGCCCCTCTGATGGCCCGCCACCCTACCTCTACCCGATGGAGATAAGATGTCACGATGCTGGTCCTCCTGCTTGGGCCTGCCTCTCCCTGGGAACCGGGAGCCCCTTGCTCAGGTGGGAGGTTGAGACCCCAGGTGCCAGTGGAGGTGAGCCCAGCTGGGCAGCTCAGAGGGCTGCTCCTGAGTTTGGAACACATGGTCCCTCTATGTTAGTCACCTTTCAGTCACTGTGACCAAAACACCCGACAAGAACAACTTGGAGGAAGAAAGGTTTCTTGGGGCTCGGGGTTTCAGCCTGTGGTCAGCTGACTCCGTTGCTGTGGGCCTGAGAGGAGGTGGGAGGTCAGGGCAGAGGGGTGTGGTGGGGGACGCTGTCTGCTCGGGGCAGCTGGGAAGCAGAGAGAGGACCTGGGGAGAGGGAAACCCCTCCAGGGTGCACCCGGTGACCTGCTTCCGCCCTTGGTCCAGCTTGGGTGGTCCACTCAGCTGTCAAAGTTCCTCCACTGCTGAGGAGCACTTCCCAAGGCCCCTCGCTGCATTGGGGACCAAACCATCAACAGGAGATTGTGGGGGTCAGTCCACACCCCCCCGCCTGTGCTGCCTGTCTGTCTAGCATGTCCTCACACCCTTCCCTCCTGGAGGGGTCCCCATGACCCTCTCCTCGTCCCCATTGCCTGGACTGGGCAGAGGGTTTCCTGACAGAAGGTGGCTGCGAGGGTCTGGGCCCCCAGGAGCTTGTGGGCTTCGCAAGTCACTCTGTACCTGGAGCCTTTGGTCCCCCTTTTTGGACAGCGGGTCTCCATTTGCAGAGCCCGGCTTTGCCCCATATCAGCTTGGTGAAGCCTGCGATGCCCCTGAGGAGAGGCCCCTGCTGCTCTCATTTGGATGAGGAGGAGGAGGAGGAACAGAAGGCGAAGGAACGTGCCCAAGGCCAAGCAGCTTGTAGGCTGAGGCGCTAGGACTTGAACCTGCCTCTTAGGTACCCACGGTGGGTTTTGGGGCCCCGGGCAGCAGTGAAGGCCACTCCCACCCAGCAGCTGCTTCAGCTCCCCGTGGGCTCTCACGGCCACTCTGCATTAGAACTGCCCAGGTCCCGTCTGCCCTTTCTACCAGGCTGGACTTTCCTCAATGTGAGAACCTGAGTCTGACCCTCCTGTGTCTCCAGCCCGCCCTGGGCCGGTGCTGCGGTGGTGGGAGGGAGGATTTGAGAAGTGACCTCTGCTGGGTAGAGAAGCGGGCGGGAGCCTCCCCCACCCACCGCACCCAAGCCAGCACTCAGGGCCAGTGGGGGCAGGAGGCGGCAGAGGCTCCACTCCCAACCTCCCGGCCCACCGCTGGATCCTCTCTGGGGTCCCTGCTCAGGCAGTCACCTGCCTCTGTTCCCCTCCCTGGCCTGCTCCCTGGACTTGGAACCTGGAACTGCCCCCAGGTAAAAGGAAATGAATAACACTAGTGATACCAAAGGGCACTTCCCGAGGGCCTGTGGTGTGTTGATGGCCGGCCCACTCTGTGAGGACTGCTGACACCTGCAGTGCCAATGGAGCTCCAGACCGGGGAACTGACATGCTCAGGGCCGCACACAGAAAGGCTCTTCCTGGCCTGGGCCGGAGCTGGGCCTGCAC
>PVHX01010866.1:0-37500 GCA_004024805.1 Geosciurus inauris | reverse complement strand
CCGCTTCCTTATCCGTGGGGAAGCGGGTTGAGGAGGCGGTCAGGGTGGAGCAGGAGGCAGGGGAGGTGGGGTGGCGACCAGGGTGCCTCTGTTTGGGGAATGCTTGAATCCAGAGGTGGGAATGACTTATCCAGCTCAGCCAGTAACTGCTGCCAGGGGTTGGGGAGAGGGTGACAGCCCTCAAATCAGAAATAAAAAATAAACGACACAAATTGAAAACAATAATGGAGGGAGGAAGCTTGGAATTGGGAGGTGGGAGGATCAGTCTCCCCACTAGCACACAAGGGTCCGGGCTTGTGCAACTCCAGCTGGACCCGGGAGTTCTTTGTTTGATCCACGTGCCCAAAGCGCGGGAGAGCACACGTATGCGAGCCCTCCTGTCTGCACATGTGCACACACACAAGCACACTCGTGTCTGTGCACACTCGCACACACTTGCCAGGAGGCGCCGGCAGGTTTGTGGGCAGTGCTGGCTGAGAGTTCCCTACCCACTCCCCACATTGATTTCTAAGAACTCCTGGCTCTCTGGGGCTCAGGTCTCCCCCCAGGGCCTTCATATCAGCAGGCACCCGGGTAGGAGAGGTCTGCTTGCTGGGCCTGGTCACCCTGGTTCCTGGGCTGAGGCTAGAGCTGGGTGCTCAGGCTGAGGGTCCTCTGCTCCACTGCTAAGAGGTCACCCCCACCTCTGCCACCTGGTCCTGCCCTCCTGCACCCCTCCGCTTCTGCAACCTGACCTCTCCTGCAGGGCCGCCAGCAGAGAACATGTGTGTCTGTGGACCACTGGAAAAGGGGAGGTCTGGACGGCCCCTGGCTCCTCAGAGGGGAGACCCAGCCTTCCAATCGTTATCTTGCAGTGGCGGGTCACCCCAGGGTGGCACAGTTGCCATGGTCCCTCCAGATGGCTTTTGGGAGGGAGGGGCCGCTTGCTGGTCCAAGTGCAGAGGTGGTGTTGCTCAGGGTACAGGTGCCTCTGAGTGCAAGTTCCACCAAGGCAGGCTCCTGAGGGGGCCCACAGACCCTGCAGAGCAGGGAAAGCAGGGGGCACAGTGCCCACATCCCTGGAGTTATTTCATGTCTGTGTAATGAGAGTCCTTGGCAAGTTTCAACTGGCAAGGCCTTGTGGGGTTTGTGGAGTGCTTTTTCACCTGCCCTCCCCAGGGATGGCAACAGATTCAAGGGCACTCTTGGCAGAAGAGGGAACAGAGCTGTGTGCAGAGGCTTTGGAATCCCAGCTCTGTGTGACCTGCAACAAGTGACTTGCCCTCTCTGTGCCCCAATTTCCTTCTCTGGGAAGTGGCAGTAATTGACATACTACCCCCAAGGGTTTGTTCTGAGGATCAGTCAGGTCATGCAGGGAGGGGCCTGGTGCCATCCCTGGCACAGAGGAAGCTTGGTTTAGGGAGCTTCTGTGACAGTAATACTAAGAACTGTTATCTCCTAGGCATTTAGCATTTACGACAACTTAAGGAAGTGACACTGTTATTTCCTTTTCACAAAGGAGGACACTGAAGCCAGGAGAGCGGATGCCACCTTTGGGTGTCTGTTAAGCCCTTGCCCCCTTTGAGGTCTGTCTCCAGCTCAGCTGATCCTGAACAGCCAGAGCCAACTCTAGTCTCTTCCCTGGGAATCGGGACTTTGCATCTGCATCCGAAAGCTTCTGCCTGGGGTGGAGTTGGGCCAGGCCAGCCTGTGGGCAGAGAGAGGAGAATGAAGCCGAGTCCTGAGAGGCGGAGGCCTCGCCGACCATCCAGGACTGATGCCTTCTCTGTCCAGTTCCACTTCTCATGGAGACAGAACTTCTGTCCTGTGCCAGGCAGCTTTTCCTGACTTATCAGAGCACCGCAGCTAGTGTGTTTTCCCGTCCCCTCGATATTGACCTTGGCCTTGGAACTTGTTTTGGCCAGTGGAATGCTGGCAGTCCACAAGGACCTAAGCAGCCGTCCTCAAATGCTCGTGTGTTTCTTTGGTTTCTCGTTCTCCTGTCGTTCCCACGGGCTCCACTCTGCATAGCCACCGGTTCAGCATGAGAAAATACCCACGAAGCAGAAGTCTTGACCCTGACCCTCAGCCTGAAGCACAGCCTCTTATCCCAGCCTGGCCTAGACTGGCCAAACCACAGGCAGCCTGCAGACCTGCGCATGTGACGATCAGTGTTTGTTGAGAGTCACTGAGTTTTGAGGTGTCTTGTTACACAGCATTACAGGGGCACAGCTGCCAAGTACAGTTGTATCCTTAGGAATGAAGGGGGGATTCAGACCGGTTCTGACTGGAGCTTGTGAATGTATGCCCCCGCCCCCGCCCCCGCCAACATGGTCTATCAGATTAGAAATGTGGCTGAGGAGTTCGGCAGGCCGCAAGGCCCCTCAGCAACCGCGACGTGTAACCATGACTCTTCTCTGTATTGTCATTATGGTTGTCTCTAAAGAGCAAAGGAAAACCAAAACATCCATGGGGTGCTGGAGAGGCAATGTCCCTGGATGAAGTCCCTCGGTGCGGGTGGCCCCCGTCCTGCCTGGATGCTCTGGCCTGGACCCACCCAATGTGACAGCAAGGTCACAGTTGTCTGTTGGTGGCTGAGCTGCTGTGAGCTGGCACCATTTCTTTGGTATCCCTGTGGGGCTGGAAGGAGAGACACACGGGCAGGCGTCACACGGATCTGGGTTCAAGTTCAAGTCCCAGCTCACCACCTGCTGGCTGTGTGCCTGGACCAGTGCCTTTTCTATGAGCCTCAGCGTCAGTTTTCTCCTCTGTAAAATGGATTTCCTAGTCAAAGCTGCCTGGTAAAGCTGTTGGAGGATCAAATGTGGTCATTAACCAAGGAGGTCCAGCAGACTCCAGAGGGCCTCGGGGCTGCTCCTCGGAGTTGCCTTACTTGGGGGGACCTGGGAGGCAGAGGGCTGGGAGCTGGGAGGGGCATGGGCTGGGGTCAGGGGTCCTGCTGGCTCTTCCGTGGCTGGCATGACTTGAGATGATGGCCTCCTCCAGGTCCTGGGAAGGTGGTCAAAGATGCTGAATTGGGCCCTGTCAGGTAGAGCTGGATGGTTCCTCCCAGCACCCTGGCCACTGTGCTCCTGAGAGCAGCCAATGTGGCCCCAGCTGCCTGGCCTGCAGCGTCACAAAGTACCTGCTTACCCCAGACTCTGCCACCAATACCCAGGCCAACCTTTGCAGGCTCCTGTAAGTATCCCAGATAGATTTGCTTTTTCTTATTTGAAAAATAGTAAGGGCAGCGTGGCCTGTGGCCAGTCAACATCCCAAGCCCCCTTCTTTTGCTCTCTTCCCAACCTTCAGGTACTGGCGCTCTCTCACCCTGGGGTCCTCTCAGGTCCCCCTCAGACTCTTGGACCCCAATGTGGCTCCTTGTCTTTCTTTCTTTTGTCTCCCCCACCCAAACTGTGGCCCTCCCTGTCCCTGGCCATGCCCCTTCTGACTGTAGTGGCAGTGACTCGTGCTTGGCCCACATTGGGACAGGGACATGAGGAAGAGACATTCCTCGGGCACTTGCTACTGCCAGGTGCTGAATACATAAACCTTGCTTAATCCTCACTAAACTCTGACTGTTGGGATGATCATCCCCATTTAGCAGATGAGGAAACTGAGGCCTAGACAGAGGAACCAGGTCTGCCGGACTCTGGAGTCTGGCCTCCCAACCCCTCTCCCTTCTGGGCCTCACACTCTGCCTGGAGGCAGGACTCACCCCTCCCTTAATTGTAATTCAACTACTTGTGATATTTTGGTACCAATTAATATTGATTTTACAATTGGTTTACGGAGATGTTGTTTTATTACTAATATATTTAATGTGCAAATCAATAAGAACACTTGCTTGGCCCTCTCCCTGGAAGGTAATAAAATCAAATATCTCAGGGGTAAAATGCTGTCCGATCTGTGAATGGCAAAGCAGATGCTTAATGTAATAGTTAAAGACTCGGCCGGGGGCTTGGCAAAGACAGCCCGTTTCCCTGGGCCCAGCTTCCAAAGCTGCCAGCGGAAAGGTGGCTTCCGGAGCTCCAGATGTGCACCCTCCTGGGGGGCACGAGGAGGTTCCCGCCACTTTGGGTGGGGGGCTGGGGCTGGAGGACACAGAGCATCCTGGCCTGAGGGGCGTGCTCAGGGTCAGCTCTGTCGCTTCTCGGCCCCCCTCCTCTCTGCCCCTTCCTTTCCCTCTCTTTTCCTTCCCCTCCTCCGCCTCCCCCTTCCCTGCCTTCCCGCAGTTCTTTCCTTGTTTGTTTATCTAAACATTTGCTCCTGTATCTCCAGGCCACCCCACTGTCTGTTCAAGGTCCATTCAGGCCATTTGCTCTTCTGCTGGGTCATCCGCTGGCCTTGGTTCCACCATGCAGATGTTTTTGTCCATCTGTTTATCTACCCGCCGCTCATCAGCCTGATTTGGTGACTGGTTCATTCATGGGGCATCCAGTGCCCAGCAGCGTGGGGCTAAGCACGTCCTCTGGGTCTGGCCCCCGCCCGCCTCCTGGAGTCCAGGTCACAGGGGGAGCTGATCCCCTTTGCTACTGTAGTTGCTTATCCCCCTTCTGTTTGTCATCTGTCCCATGGCAAGGGCCAGTGCCGAGGGACAGCTGTGATGCTCTTGTCCCTTGGGGTCTTCCTGGACTCAGGACTTTCAGAGTCCCTCTCTTCCCTGGGGCAGGTAACCGGGGCCGAGGCCATCCAGGGCTCTTCTTGGGCCTGGGCGGCAGCTTTGCAGGGGTCACCACCTGGGACCAAGTAGGGACTTTGCAGGCATATGGTGGGGACTCCCCTGAGGTCTCCCAGCCTCCATATGCTGATCTGCCTGGGTCCCAGTTGGGAAAGGTGACTCCCCACTGGCTCTGGGTGCATGCCCCCTCCTAGTCCTGGGTGCTCAGAGCGGGATGAAGCCCAAGTCTGGTGTTGTCCCAGACACGTCACGTCTAATGCCCACGGCCCTTGGCAAGGACAACATTACTGTCCCCACCTGACTGCTGAGGAAACAAAGGCACAAGATCTTGCTCAAGGTCATACAGCACGCAGACATCTGAACTGGGATCTGAGTCCAGGTCTGTCTGACCCCGAAGCCTGCAGTGTCCTGCAGCTGCGTGATGTGGGGCAGGTTGCTTGACCACCCTGTGCCTTGGATGTAAGTGTGGCTCTGGTCATGGTAGCGAGTGTGGCTGGGTAGGGGCCTGGCACACAGTAGGGCTCGTGAGGCTGGCCTTCCGGCCTGGCTGTTTGCACTGAGCAAACTGAGTCTCTCTGGAGACTCCAGCTGGGCTCTGAGCAGGTCCCGTTGGTACAGGGCTAGGGGGCTGGGCTCAGGAGAGCCTGTGGGTGCCTCTCCAGGACCAGAAATGTCACAACTCCCACCGCTCCTGGGGTCCCTCCCAGGCTGAGCTCTGCTGGGGGACAGGGGCTTCTGCCTGGGAGCGGGTGTGGAGGGGGGTCTGCTGGAGCCAGGCTCCCCCGCTGTGATTTATGGGGGAGCTGGTAATGAAGCCGCCTGGCAGTAAATAATCAGACATGAAAATCTTACCATTTAATTAACCAAAAACAAATGACCAAGGGCCTTGGGAAGAGGGGAGTCCTGGCCACCCGGGAGTCAGCTGCTGCCTGGGCTTAGGCTGGAATTGCTCACACCGTCTCCTTCGTTCCTGTCGGCCCGACCCTTGCAGTCACGTGGCAGGGTTCATCCCATTTCATGGAGGGGGAAGCTGAGGCCCAGAGAGGGCAAGGCACTGACTTCCACAGGACTCAGTCAGCCACCTGGGACACTGTGCTGTGGGCTCAGCCCCTGAGCCTCCTTCCTGCCCAGAATCCTCTCTTCAGGCTTAGGAGCCTCCCAGGGCCTCCTGCCCCTGAGGAGCAGGCCCCCAGCTCAGTCACTTCCATTCCAAGAAAGCCTCTCCTCATCCAGGGAGGAGGGGCTCATCCGCGGGAGGCACTTTTCCATTTCAACGACTCTTCTGGGAAGGAGGGAGCCCCAGGGCCCTGTTGAGGCTCAGGGGTCTCCAGAGGGGCCCACTTCTCCTTTGCTTTGTTTTTTTCAGGGTCAGCCACTCACTGTTTCCTGTCAGTCTGTGAAGCGAGGGGCGGGGAGAGCAGCTGTTGCCCACCTTCTGCTGTCCGTGTTGTGACTTTTTTCTACTTTTAGAAAACTTTTGGGTGTCTTGTTCCTTTTTTTTTTTCTTTTTCCCTGGTGCTGGGGATTGAACCCAGGGCCTCACACATGCTAGGCAAACACACACTCTACCACTCTACCACCCAGCTGCACTCCCAGCCCCTGGGCGTCTTGTTCTTAATTCAAAAGATAGCCAGCATGGAGGAGCCCTTAGCTGATACCGGGCTAAATGCTTCCTGTAGCCACTTCATTTGTTGTTCACAAGAGCCCTGTGAAGTGTTCTTGTTATTTCTATTTTCAAGCTAAAGAGTATAAGGCACAGGGGCTGGGGTTATGGCACAGTGGCAGCGTGCTCGCCTAGTATGCGTGAGGCACTGGGTTTGATCATCAGCACCACATAAAAATAAAATAAAGATATTCTGTCCACCTACAACTAAAAAAAATTAAAAAAAAAAAGAGTATAAGGCACAGAGAGAGGCAGTGACTTCTCCAAGGACACACAGCTAGCAAGAGGCGGAGCTGGGACTGAAGCCACATCTGTCTGGGCTCAAACCTCTGCTCTGCCAGTTTTCTGCCTCCTTGCTCATGAATGGGCAGGTCAGGATCAGGGCAGTGGTAGAAGCTCCAGTCTTAGACCAGGAGAAGTAGACAATTCCTACAGGTTCAAGAAGGATGATGGTGCCAGCGGGGGAGAAGACGTTGGGGTCTGGACCCACTGCCCAAGAGCCTGCGGAGGCTGTTGGGAGCTGTCCACAGAGGTCCATCTTTGCGGGGCAGGGCGGGGGTGCCGCGGAGCACACACTCAGTTCAGCAATGCCGAGTCTGCCCCATGACTCTGCCTTGCCCGTGATCATCACAGCCTGGGAAAGCTCCTGCTGGAAGGACAGCAGTGTTGCCTCCTTGATGACGGTGGCACTCCCTTGCAAGGGTCAGATAGGATGGCCCACGATCATGCAAATGTGTGCAAAGCAGACCCTGCCAACTCTGCCTCAAGCGTCCCTGAAACACAAGCCTGGATTGTCTCTGTCAGTGACGTAGCTCAGTGCTATGTAATACAATTTTTTTTCAGGATTGTTGTAAGATTCAGAGATAATATATTCAAAACGCCTAGAACAGTGCCTGGTACATATTGGGCACTTAATATTTCTGTTTTGGAAAATGTGCATTTACGTGCATATCCACACTGAAGAAAGGCTGGCAGGAAAAATACCAAAATATCAGCGTTGTTTGTTTTTCAGGGTGATGGGATGGCCGGGGATATTTTTCTTCTTTGTGATTTTCTGTGTTTTCCACATCTTTAGTGTGAAGTCAAAGATGTTTAAAGAGAAAACCAGAAGCAGTGGAAACTGCTATGATGGGCCAGCAAGGCCTCCCTGCTGTCCCCAGCTGTCCCACCTGTGGGGGTTCCATTTTCTGGAGGAGGAGACTCAGACAGCGGAGGATGCCCTGCTCCTCTGGGTCTCGGGTTTTGGCGGTTGGGAGTTTCAATTGGACGTCTTGCCTTGGGGATCCCTGAGGGTTCCCAGGGCTGGGCCACGAACCCAGGATCCTCCCGACACTGCTAACCACCAGGCAAACCCCATCCCCCAAACCTCAGGTGTGCTGCCATCTCTTGCCTCCACGACCCTGCCACTCCCCGGCCGATTGGCATATGGAACGTGGAGACAATAGCAGCCAAGTGTAACCACTGTTTACAGAAAAAAATGGTACAAGATTTATTTATTGGAAGGTGACTGAGGAATATGAATTCTACACTCCATTTAAAATGCTTTTTATTTCTCTCAGCCTTGGGGCTCAGAGTACATCTAATTTCACCCACAGCTATAATTCTCTACCAAACAGTTCCTGCTGTTCCTCTGGGGTCCCCAGGAACCGAGTTAGTTTATGTCTGCCACTGATGAGGCTCGGGCAGGGCAGTGCGGCTCCGTGCCAGTGCTTTGGGAGGCCTCCCGCACCCGCCCCGTGTGGCCAGCCAGGCCTGTGTGTGCCCACTAGGCCCCAGCCCGGCTGGGCCCATGGGGTGCCCATGGCACCAGGCCCCGGGGCCTTGGGATGGCCTGGACTCCAGCCTGTGAGTGGCCCATATCTCATGCTGGACGTGTTGATTGCTCCAACCTCAGAGCTAACAAACAATTAGTTTGTTAGTATATTTATCCCGTGAACATTGGAGCCTGTGATTACAAATCCAATAGCGGGATTGTGGCAGCATTTGGAAATAAATCTGTTCTCCAGTCCTGGAGGTGGCAGCAGTGGGGGTGGGGGCACCAGAGCGGGAGGGGCAGACATCTCGGTGGCCTTGATTGCCTGGCTGTCCCTGTGGCTGTTTTCCCAGCTGCTGGCCTTCTTGCTGTCTGTCTGGATGCGTCTGTCCACCGGTCGGTCTTGCTACCCTCCCTGCCGGGCACTCTGCCTTTCCCTCTGCCCCAAGCCCGGGAGCTGCCGAAAGACACAGAGCACCCAGCCCCCGAGGTGGTCAGCACTGAGCCGCTGGGAGCGGGAGCCCTAACTCTGCCCAAAAGGCAGAGGAGGCCCCGAGGGCCCTCGCCAGTGGCCACTTCCTCTTTCTTTCTTTGGCTTTCCAGCATCTTCTCCAGGGCCCGCCCTCCCGTTCACCCTGTCTCTGCACCAGGCAGGCCTTGACCCGCTGTCCTCAGTGGGCCCTCCACAGCCCAGGAAAGCCAGGGGGCTCCCGCCTCCCAGGCTGTCTCCTCCAGCTCCATGCAGGTCCCTCGTCCTCTGGAGACTTCTGACGCTCGGGTGTTCCCTGGCCCTTCTCCGCCCTCTGCCCTGCTATTGCTGCAGGATGTCACTCCTCCTCCATCCCAGTGGTCCCCATATCTCCAGCCCAGAGGTCCCCTGTGATCCTGGGGCCCCAGGCTCTTCTTCTTGTGCCCCTGAATCCAGGGCTCAGCCAGTGCCACCCCACCTGCCCGCCAATCCTGAAAGGGGTCCATCCTCCTGCACCAGTCCTTCTCCTCTGTCCCCAGACAGGCAGTGACCAGGCCTGCGAGGCCTTCCTCCTGAACGCTGGTCGATGCTGCTCCCTCTGTTCCTAGGGCCTCGCCTGGGCCGGGCCTCAGCCTCTCATGGCTTGTCCACAGCAGCCTCCTGACTGGCCCCAAAGCCCCAAGTGATCCATTGTAACCCTCCCCACTTCATCTGGGTCCAGAGCCTTACAGCGTGTTGGGGGACACAGGTGGAATCTGGGGTGTAGTTCTGCCCATCAGGGATGCTGGCAGGACTGAATGAGAGCCCCATGCTCTTAGTGGTCCACGTGTTTACTATAGTACCACAGGGGGCAATTGACCTGAGAGCCTTATTGAATTTCCACCACAACCTGGTGAAGGAGGTGATGTCGCTATCTCCATTTTACAGACATGGAATTTAAGATGGCTGGGGTCTAAAGATCCTAAGCACCGAAGCTGGCTGGCATTTACACACGGAGCTGTTTGACTCCCAGGCCCTGCTCTTAGCTGCTGTCTCTGCTGCCTCCCGGGGGGGTGGGGGCCTGTGGCCACTTCTCCTGGTCTCCAGGGCCCTCGGGGCTCTGCAGCATTCCTGGGGCTGGCGAGGAAGGACTTGAGGGCCCTGACTGGTGCTCAGACTCATCGACCAAAGTCTTTTTCTTTCCTTCTCTCTCTCCTTCTAAAAGGTAATCATTCATGTGCCATAAAATTAGTCCTTTTAAAGTGTACAATTTAGAGAGTTTTAGTATATTTACCAGGTGGTGCAGTTATTACCACCATCTAATTCCAGAACATTTTTACCATCCTAAGTAGAAACCCCGGTTCCCAGTGAGCCATCACTCCCGATCTCCCCTCCTCCAGCTCTGGACAGCCACTTTTCTTCTTTTCTGTGTCTTTTTTGGACGTTTCGTGTCAATGGAACTGTACAGCATGTGGCCTTTCGTGTTGGTCTCTCACTTCTCATGGTTTTGAAGTTCCCCTGTGTTGTAGCATATCAGCCTGTTAGTTCCCCTACCTCCACCATTTTTTTTTTTTTTTTGGTTCCAGGGATTGAACCCGGGTGCACTCAACCACTGAGCCCCATCCTAAACCCTATTTTGTATTTTATTTAGAGACAGGGTCTCACGGCATTGCTTAGGGTCTTGCTAAGTTGCTGAGGCTGGCTTTGAACTTGTGATCCTCCTGCCTCAGCCTCCCAAGCCGCTGGGATTATAGGCGTGCGCCACTGCGGCTGGCTCATCAGCCCTCTTCATTGCCCAGTGACGCCCCACTGAACGGAGAGACCACATTTTGGCTGTGCCTTCACCAGCTAGTGGACATTTGGATTGATTCCGGTTACTGTGACTGTCACTTACACTGCACATTTCTGCACAAATATTTGTGTTTGAATTGTGCGCAAGGACACACGTGCTTTCAGTTCTCTTGGAACACCTCAGAGTGGGATTTCTGAATCATTTGGTAACTCTATTTGCCATCTTCATAGCCACCTTCCAAAGGGACACCCATTGTCCACAGTGTTGGGGGGGGGACTCAGGGACCATGAGTCATGAGCAGTCACGTAGGGTGGGGTCCTGGCTGGGACTTCCTGAGCTCACTGCTTTCCTTACCATTGACTCCATGAGCATGGCGATGGGGTTTTGACCTTCCCATTTTTGATCCTTGAGAATCCCCAGTGGATCCCGAATGGAAGGTGCTGCTCCCTTCATTTTTTAATTAAAAAGGCTCAATGAGGGACAGTGGGGACAGAGTTGAGACCTGAGTCCAACCTCTAGCCTCTTAGTTGACCCAGTGAAGTTCTGGGCAGAGAAGGAGACAGGCTGCGGGGGTGCTTGGTGAGAGTGGTGGGTTTCTCCAGGACTTCATAAGCCTCTTGCTCCTTCTCTCCCACTAGCTACTGGGGCCAGCTTTGGGAGGGTGCAGCTGGGCCTGTTACCAGACTCAGGTCCTTGGAGGCTGGGTACGTTGGAGGAGAGAGATGGAGCCCCTCCTCCTATTGTAGGTGGGAAAATTGACAATAAGACAGAGAGTTGCCAGGCCCAAGTGGGAGAGCTAGGATTCAGATCCAGCTCCGTTTGCATCTGAAGTCGTGTGTGTGTGCGCGTGTGTGCACGTTGGGTGACTATGTCCTGGCAGAGAAGACATGCTATGTGCCTAGCTGGTAAAGGTGGGTTTAAGCCAGGGGTGGCAGGGTTGCAGCACAAGCTGATCCACTCATCCAGGGAATGTCATCCAGGGAATGGGGTTAGCAATGGATGACCCAAACTAGGACATGTCTAGGTTAGGAATTGTTTGAGGCAGTCCCGGGGACTGGCCCCGTGGGACCTCCCAGGATGGGCACCCACTGTGGATAAGGGTTCTGCATTCTGATGATGCTTCCTGGAAGAAGGAGTCAGGCTAAGAGACAGGAGGGCCTGAAGGAGGAGGCTGGGGTGCTGTCCCCTCAGTGACACCAGATGAGAATAGGAGTCCAGGACCAGTCTTAAGAGGGATTCAAGAGCCATGGTCCAAGGTGCTCAAACCTGCCCCTTGGTAACTGGGACAGCTGAGGCTCCAGGTGGCTCAACAGCCAAATAATAAGGTGAGCAGGGCTCGGGGGCCCGTGGGGAGGAGAGGCCTGGGGCTCTGTGCCCCATCCTGCAGCTGGGCAGGGGTTGAGGGGGCTCTGAAGGATGTCAGGGCTAATGGAAATTTCAGTGGGGAAGGCCACCCCACATCCTTTGTGCATGAAGGCAGTAGGTATAGCTTCATTGTTCAGAGCTGTGCTCTGCAGTCATCCTGCCTGGGTTTAAACCTCACTGACCCTCAGTATCCTCTTCTGCAAAGTGGAGATCATAATAGTGTTCACCTCAGAAGGGACATCATGAGGACCTGGCTGACACCATCCATGCCAGGTGCTCAGAAGGTGAGTGCCCAGTTAACAATGGGTGCAGTAGTCAACCCAGGAGGTGGGGACAGAGGCCCAGGGAAGCGGCCTGCATGCCTGGAGGCAGAGGCAGGGCTGTGATCAGGCTCTGCCCTTGGAGTGGTGACATTGGACAGGGAGCCAACAACTCAGATGTGAAGTCAGGCTGGGTCCCATGCACTGCAACCCCCAACTTGGCACCAGCCTCTGGTGGACTTGTGTGCTGGGAGGATGCCAACCTCCCACCTCGTACTCTAGCTTTTGCTGTGTGTGCCAAGCCTGTTCTGAGCTCATTATAATCATTCATTCATTTAGTCCTTACAATACCCGCTGAGATGGGTTAGATTTTATTATTCCATTTTACAACTGAGGATGTTGGGGTCTGGAGAGATTACAAACATGTGCCAAGGCACACAGATAGTAAGTGGAAAAACTGGGATTTGAATAAAAGCTGTCTACCCCCTGAATCTGTGCTGTTAACAATCATCAGGTTTTGCTGAAGTGGTGGCACATGCCTGTAATCCCAGCGACTCAGGAGGCTGAGGCAGGAGGAGTGCAGGTTTGAGGCCAGCTTTAGCAACTTAGTAAGACCCTGTCTCAAAATTAAACAAAACAAAACAAAACCCAAACAAATACATGGAGAGGGCTGGAGATGTGGCTCCCTGGTAGAGTGCTCCTGAGTCCAATCCCTGGTACTGAGAAAGAAAAAAAAAAAAACATTCACTAGGTTTTACTGCTTCTACCTGGCTGTGCTGTATGGAGCTTGACCAATTGGTGAGTGGAACCCAGGGGGATTGGGGAAGGCTGTCATGGGGACGGGACTCTGTCAGCTACTATGGCCCTGGAGGAGCTCCCACCCTTTCCTCCTTCAGTCATCTTTGACAAAGGATTTTCTGGCATAAACCATTTGTTTAATTGTGTTTCTTTTCTGACAATCATTGGGTCTCCTGAGGATAAGGGCCTTGCTTGGCTAACCTTGTGTCCCTCTTCCTGGCACAGTGTTGGGATCATCGTAGGTACTAAATTAAAGGAGTTTGTTACTGACTTGTTGACACAGTTTGAACTTTCATTCACCACCTTTTTTGGGGTTCAACTTTGCCTTGCCTCTGCAGAATTGCACACAGGGTTCTGGGAAGAGTGGGTTATGGGCCACAGTGTCCATCCAGGTCCCAAGCCTGTAGGATCATTTCTGAGCTCACACAGGGTAGGGTGGAGACTTCTGTGAGTCTCACTCTGCAAGCCAGGGAAGGGAGCTCGGGGGAACTCAGGGAAAACATGGAGGGTGGGAGGAAGGCTGCCACTGGACTCCAACAGTGCTCCTGAGGAGTTTCTTGAGATCCAGAAGTGATCTGAAGAAATGAATAACCTTGAACTTCCTGGGGTCTCCATCTCCAGATAAGTATCCTCCTGGACCTCCTGGTTATAATCTAGAAGGGCGAATATGTGATGTGGTCCGCCTTGGAGAAGGAGAAGCGGGAAGCTTTGGCAGCTCCAGGGAGGGAGGTGGATGCTGTCCGTGGTCCTGATCACCATGACCCGGTCTCAGCTCGGAGGAAGTCAGAGCAGCATGTGGCTAACTCAGGGACCAGAGGGAGGCATGTGAAACCTGTGTGTGTGTGTGTCGTTGACCCAGATCAGACAATAAGCAACCACAGAAAGGGGATTTACTCTGACTCATCCCTCAATCCCACAGGCACCAGAGATCCCAAGCCAGGCAGGAGAAGAGAGAATCTAGGTGATGAGTGGCACTGGGGGGACCCTCCTCCCAGCTTTCAAAATTTCCCCTCCATTCTAAGAGAACCTAGGAAAAGCCAATTCCCACTCTTTCCAGAAGAAATTGGAAAAAATAATAACAGTCAATATCCTTTTTCGGACCAGGACCTTTCACTCAATTCTTACAAATCTTGAGAGGCAGGACTTACTATTGGTATTCTTGGAGGAAGAAGCAAGCACAGAGAGGTTAAGTTGCTTCCCAAGATCACAAAGCTGGTGGGTGGGCAGGGCTGGGCTTTAAACACGGGCTGTCTGAGTGTGGAGTTTTCTCTTTTATCCACTGTGGGACAGTGGCTCTCCCAGCAGCATACTGAGAGAACAAGATGCTGAGAGTTCAGGGGCAAGAGATCTGTGGGTAGGTTTGTGACCAGCGTGTACACACTCAGCCACAGCCAGCTATGGTGGGTGCTGCTCCATTGTTCATCTAGAGGGGCCCACAGAGGGGCAGGGCTCTGCACTCTTCAGTTTCCTCCAGGCCTTTTCTTGGAGCAAATGAGAATCAGCCCGTGTGACAGTGGGGGCCGTTCTCACCTGCCCAGGGGACCTATGGTCAGCCTGCTGCCCCTAAGCCAGGGTGTCATGCATGGAAAACTTCAGGGTATCCTGAACATCTGACCACAGCTTCTCCTTTTCCCTCCCTCTTCTCTCCAGCAACGTGTGTCCTGGGTAGGACTCCCTGATCTCATTCAAGTCCCGGATGTAGCAATAGACGCCAAGCCCTCTCTGGCTTCCTGTGGCTGAGGCCCTTTTGCCGGGGCTTCAGGGACACAGTCTCAACCACAGAGTTGGGTCAGCTCTGTGTCCCTCTGGCCAGCCTCCCTTCCTTCCCTCTCCTTCATCCTTCCCCCTCCCCCACACCTTGAAATACGCACATTGATGGCACAATCCTCGGCTCACCATGCGTTTTCTCTGAAAACAAGGCAAGTGACTTATTGGCTGTGTCCTCTCTCAAGAGATATCCGTGTGTGTGCCCTGGAAGTTCTTGTGCAGGCGGGCCCAGTGCTTAGATGCCCGTCTTTGACTCGTGGCATCGTGGGGCATCTCTGCAGGGTTGTGATGTTGACATCGTGCCAGAAACCAGCTCTCCCCCCTAACCAAGTTCCCAGCTACCCCTCCCAACAGCAAAGTTGCTTCTTTGAAACGCTTCCAGCACCTGGCTTAATAGACCTTCTGTGAGCATATTCCCAGTTCCGCACTGCTCCCCAGTGACTGGGGACCTTTTGTCAAGCACATATGAAATTAAGTGAAATAAAAATCATATTAAAAATTATTACCATCTAACAGCCATTAGTCTGCACACCGCTGTCAGCCTGTGATGGATTCCTCACTTACTTCAATGAATGTTCTAACGACAGTGATAAAATCACTCAGAAAAAATAGAATAAACTGTTAACCCTCTCCCCATCGACACATGTTTTTCTTTGGGAAAAATACAATAAAGGATCTTGGTGGAGGGAGTTGAGCTGGATGCGACTCTTTGAACTGAAGGAAGAGTAGGGTTCAGGATCCAGGGTTCCATCCTCTGAGTTTGGGGAGACAGTTTTGCTCTGGACCCCAGACATGAGCTCTGGTTTCTGAGCTAAGATTTGGGTTCTGGGTTAGACTTGGAGCTGTTTCCAAATCAGGTCAGGTTGGGTCTTTTTTAAGACTTTAAATGAGGTTTATTTATTGAAAAAGATTTATTGAGCATATACCTCTGATAGGAAGGCCCAGGTGAACAATAATGTATATCCGGGATGCGTCAGTGGCTGGGGGCTGGGAGAGGGGTCAGATCAGAAGAGACTGGACTGGCTGACAGGTGTGTTTGCAGGAGACAGCTTTCCCAGTTGTTTATCACAGAAGGACCTGGAAGCTGGAGGACTTCCTCATGGAGTGGGGAGCAGGGTATCTTTCCTTCCTGGAAGGGGAGCCCAGCATTGAGCTGTTGAGTTTGGGGAAGACTTAGACATCCCAGGTGACCATGAGGAAGGCTCCTGGGTTCCTGCATCTGCAGCACCACAGAGGGTCAGATTGGTATCCTTGGCCCTAGATGGGGGGGCATGTGGAAAGAGGAGTCACAAGGACAGTGCCCGAGGACCACCAGCCATGGAGAAAGTCCCAGGAGAGGGAAGGTGTGGCCGGGAGGAGGAAGAGTACAAGAAGGGGGGATGCCACCAGAATGAGGGAGGGAGGGAAGGAGAGTGTTTCCAGAAGAGGGGGGTGGTCAGCAACGTGAGAAGCTGAGATAAATCAGATCTGCCACTGAGCTGGGATCTCCCTGGGTGGCCTGTGCAAACTGTAGGCTTGGGGCAGCTGTGGGAGGCTGGCCCATCCCTGGCCCATGCTTTGCCCTACTGAACACTGTCCCGTGGTCCTCTCCTTGTTCCAAGTTCCTGACATCTGTTATGTGTCTTCATGAGGGTGTCCTCTGTGCTTTGAGCATCTAAGTCCAAAACATCCCTGTGGAGGTGTCCCTCTCCTCCCTGAGAATGCAGGACACTAGTGAAGTGTTTGGGAGACCCTGTCTGCCCCTGTATGAGGTGGAGGTGTTGCTACCCCTCCTCCATGAGAGGCGGAACATGGGCAGTGCCTGCCCTGAAGCAGCCGTACAGCAAGTGTGGCCTGTATTATTGGAATTAATCCTTTTACTTAAAGCTTGAGTCATGCCTCCAAGTTTCAGAAGCATCTCTTGGTGATTCCTCTGCTCTGTGTGGATGGTGGTGTGGCTGAGGGATGCAGTCTTCCATGAGATGCCAAGAAAAGAGGCTCTTGTGGGAGAAGCTGGAGTCCCTTCTTCATAAGGTGGCCTCAACACCATGTATGACGATGTGTGGCGTCAGCCCTGGGTAGCTTTCTCCCAGGTGGGCTCCTAGCCTCAGCTGCTGTGCCAACCTGACATCAACCCCGTCAGTACCTGGCCATTCCCTGCTGGAGACCAGCTTGCCTGCTTGGCTCCTGGCCAAGAATGGTGACTTCCTCTTTGCAGCTTCTGGCTCCTGGACACATAGGGACAGGAAGACTTCAGAGTTAATTTCCTAGAGCTGCTGTCACAAAGTACCACAAAGTTGGTAACGTAACACAACAGAAATTTAGCCAGGTGCAGTGGCACAGACCTGTAATCCCATTGACTTGGGAGGCTTAGGCAGGAAAATTGCCAAGTTCAAGGCCAGCCTGGGCAAGCTTAGCTTAGCGAGACCCTGTCTCAAAGTAAAAATGTAAATAAAGAGGCCTGGGTATGTGGCTCAGTGGTAGATTACTCCTGAGTTCAGTCTCCAGTACCAACTAAAACAGAAACAAACTTACCCACCCACCCAGCAGATAAAAATAAACAACAGAAATCTAAACTGTGAAGACAGCACGGGGGCTGGGATTCCTCTGAAGGCGCCCTGGGGGAGGCGGTTCCTGCATGGTGCCCTCCTGACCTGCTGGCGGTGATGGTCAGGACAGCCCCGCAGGTGTAACCAGGGAGGGATAAGTAGGGCTGCCCTGTGCTAGGCCAGTGTCACCACCCAAAAGGGAAGGGACCACCAAGGCAGGCTGGAGGCTCAGTTCCCTTCCTTCTTTTCCACAAAGGTTTGCTGAGTACCTCCTGGGGACCAGAGCTCCCGGCCTTCCCAGGGAGAGGACAGGTGTCCTTCCCAACAGAAAGCTGGACCTGCACACTAATAGGGCCTGCCTAGCTGGGAGGGAAGCTCCAGGACGGCCCCTGCCGCCACAAGACCTCCCTGATGGTGATCAAGGTACCTCTGACCTTGGGTCCTCAGGTCCACTTCCTCCCCTGTCCAGGGTTGGATCAGAGACCGTGTGGGCTGATCTCAGAAAGTCCCCAAAGCAGAGCAGGGATGGGATAATGGCATGGGAATGGGCTGGTGGCCTGCTCCAGGGGTCCAAGTGGTTGCTGGGTCCCACCTGGGCTGCTTGTCTTGATGGAGTAAAGGTGCGAGGACTTGGGCCACAGATGAGAACAGAGCTGGGGCAAAACGCAGTGGCCGCCAGAGCCCCCAGGAGTGGACGGCAGCAGGGGAGCTGGGCACGTGTGTCTGTGAGTCGCGAGGTTGAGGCAGGAACGCAGCCATGGCGGGGAGCTCCGGGGGGCCTGGGGCTGTGGGCTCCAAGGGCAGGGGAGTCCCACACCAGTGGGTCATGCCCTGGAAATAAACCACTAGTGCCCGCCACCGTCGAGGTCTGGAGGTGGAAGGTTACAGGCATGCCCTCCTGGTCAGGTGCCCAGAGACCAAGACACCAGGACGACCTGGGGCACTTGTCCATGTAGCACGGTTGAAGCTGGATGGGGGACTGCAGGGTCCTGAGGGGCACGGTCAGGGCCAGGGTGAGGATTCCTCGTCACTCACCTGCATCTTGCCTTACCTGTTACTTGGGGACAATCTTGGACTGAACTCATGCAGACTTGACTGAGGTAATTTCTCCAGCGCTTGCCTTCCTGTAGATCTAGAAACCCTTGGTTGGTCCTCCTGGGTTAGGCATAAACAGGGGACTCATTGTCTGGAATGAAGAAAGCCCCGGGGCTCTCCGGCTGCAGGCACAGCTGTGTTCAGGGGCTCAGGTGATGCTGTCATCAATGTCTGGGGCCATACAGCTCAGTGGTCAAGCACTGAGGCCACGTTTCATATCCTGGCTGTGTGTCCTGCTGGCCAGACACACAGCAGGAGGCAGAGGCTCCTAACGTGTCTGTGCTTCAGTTCATGTGGAAAATGGGGCAACCTGGGGAACCATGAGGAGACTGGGACATGGTGCCTGTCAGGGGCCCCTCGCCTCTGCAGCTGGACTCCCTGGCCCCCCAAGTGAGAACCGTGTCCCCAACCAGGCACTTTTTTCAATGGTTCCAGGCCTGGGGGTGGGGTGCATGCTGCACTCTCACCTTGGGCTTTGCTGGCATTGGCTCTGTGCCCAGGGGATGGGGCCACGGGCAGATGACATCATGCTTGTGGCCAGGGAGGCCAGTTATTTAATAGTGCAGTATTTATAAACTCAGTGCTTCTGTGACAACTTTATGATATTTTGGCACATGTGTGCACTCCCCACATGAGTATTTTCTTAGTCTCTACTACAAATGGAACTTTTACAAAAATATATTTTAAAAGGAAAACTTAGCAGCTCCATGTTGGAGACACTGTGATTGTGAAGGATTCAAACTGTGGCTCTGGCACTTACTATCTGGGTGACCTTGGGGTCAGTACTAACCTCTCTGTGCTTCTGTGTCCTCTCTGTGGCAGGGATAATAATGGTCCTACCTTACAGAGTTCGGAGGATTGGATGGTTGTAATATGTGAAGCTCAGAACAATGCCAGACCTCTGGCCAGTGCCTGGTGTCTTAGCTGTACTGTTTCTATCATTAGCATTATTGAGGAGACACTGGCATTACTGGCTATAGATGGAAACAACTGGAAACATAAATGTAACAAAGATGCAGTAGATTCCAGGCTGCAGAGGGCTCCTAGCTGGGGACCTGCATGTGTATTTAAAAGGACCATTTGGGGGGTGTCATGGAGGCCTTCACGAGCCAGCACCAGACACTTTCTTCTTGGCTTGCGCAGGGGGTCTGAAGACAGGGAGAAAAGGGAATCAACTTCTCCACTCGTAGCTTGGTGGCCATGACAGTGCCACCAGCTGCCCAGGCTGGCCCTCTGGGCGGTACTGGGGCAGCAGTCACGGCCTGGGCAGGGACAGACTGATATTCCAACGGGGTCAAGTGCTGGGTTTTGCCAGTTGCTAGGTGTGTGGCCTGGGCTGATTTCTCCACCTCCAAGTCTCAAGTCCTCACTTGAAAATGAGGCAGATCAGGTCCCATCCCAGGCCTGCTGCGGCGTCGGGGAGACAGCGAGGTCAAGTCCTTAGGTAGCCTGGCAGGCTCCAGGCTCCACACCCTCCTCAGTGCATTCGGGAGGGCTGGAGATGACTCGTGGGGACAGGGCTGGGGAGAGCAGGGGAGCTGGGGGACCCTAGAGGGCGTGGTTTGCAGCCAGGGTGGACCAGGCTGTTCTCCGCTGGCCGCTCTGGGCTCACGTGTGCTTTTTCTGTTTTCAAAAGCTGAGGAAGCCGGTGGAGGGGGCCAGGTGCCCCCGATGATGGTCACGGGAGCTGTGGTGGCCTCTGTGCACCGCTGTCATTGAGGGGCCAGAGGGGCTTGGGCGGAAGCTGTCTAACGAGCAGCCAAGGTGGCAGGGGTGGCCTGCGCGGCCCACGCTGGCTGAGCAGAGCAGTGAGACGTGACGGGAGGGACGAGGGGCCTGCCCGGGCCTCCCCACACGCCTGCACGGCCAATTTGCTGGTGACCCTGAGGTGGGCTCTTAACCTCCATCCTCAGAGTTCCTGTCTGCAAAGTGGGGAGGGGACAGAGCTGTTACCAGCAGACTTCAAAGGGTTCCAGAAGAGGCAGCTCAGGGCTTGAAGGGAAACCAAGGTCTGTGGGGACTCGCAGTGTGGCCTTGGGCACGTCTTGGAGCCACTCTGGGTCTCCGTTTGCTCATGGTTCCTAGGGCGTGGTTAGGATGATCCCATGGCCTCAGCCTTGGGTACAGGTCTTGCTGGCTGCAGAGTCTGGCTGATGTGGCTGAGGAGGACCGAGCTGGGGAGAACTCCTGCCTGGGAGCACCCTCTAACCACCTCCTCCCGACTGGGGAGGGGCCTTCGAAGGGCAGAGGAGAGGGGACATAGAGTCTAAAGGACTGGGCTTTGGTGCCAATCACACCGGGTATAAATCTTGGCTCCACTGGTGCCCCTGTGTGACACTGGACAAATGTCCCCTCCTCCCCGAGCTTCAGTCTTCTCATCTGTAAAACGGGGACGGTGGCAGTATGCATGACAATGGCTGGGCCCAGTGCCTGGCTCCCAGGAGGGTGCCGGAGCTATAGATAATTAGAACATTGATTGTGATTCTTTTTGGCGCTTGGTCTCATTGTGCCGCTTTAGACCCCCGGGCAGTGACAGGGTAACACAAAGGTGGGGAGGCCAGGGCCCACGCTCTGGGAGCGGAAGGGTTAAGTCTCCATGGAAACAGGCATGCATTATTTACATGGCCTAATGAATAAAACATTTATGTGGTAGGCTAATAAATTCCCTCGCACAAAGCAAAGTAAGCTATGATTTAAATATCGGCCTCCGCTGGCTGGCTGAGTTATGGAGCCTGCTCAGGGGGACCCTCTTGGTTTTATACCTCCATCCGCTGGAGGGAGGCGAAGGGGAGAGGAGAGCAGCGGGAGGGGGAGACCCTTCCTGTCGAGTAGCTTTCTGGGCCTGTCTGACCCAAGGCCTGCACCCTCTGCTGCTCCGTGCTGGGCTCTGTCCCCTCTCAGCCCAATGCTGTGCACCCCCAGGGTCCTTTTCCCACAGCTGGAGGGTGCATTTTGTGACAAGTGGGGCTGGTCCTTGCCTATGGGATGGGCTTTTGTGGGACAGTCGGCACAGGTGGGGACGGCCTGCTAGGGTTTCTTGGGGGTCTCCTGGGGAGACAGGCCACACCACTGGGGTTTGAATGGCTTGGAGACCTGCACCAGGTCCTGTGAGCTTGAGGAGGCCTGGGAGCTGGGAGGCCTCCCAAGGACATCTGGGGTCAAAGGTGGAGGGAAAGAGGGACAAGCCATGAGGAGCTGAGAAGCTGGCCACCGGACAGGAACAAGAAGTGGTGGTTGGAGAGCTGGGGAGGTGAATTAGGTGTTTGGGGAGAACAGAGAGGCTCCCCCTGGCCACCTGTCCTCTGTGGTGGCACCTGTCTGGGTTCCCTCTTGTCACCTCTTCGCCACTTCCTAATTTGCTTTTCTGTTTCTGCCTCTTCTCTTTTTCTTGTTCTCTGTTTCTACTCCCCTCCTCCTTTCTCCGTATTTCTCCGTGTCTCTGACTCCTTGGCTTTCTGCTTCTATCCCTCTATGGGTATCTCTTTTTCTTGGTCTCTCCCTCTCTCTCTGCTTCTGCTTCCATCTCTACATCTACATCTTTGTCTAGGTCAGGTTCTCTCTTTGTCTCTGTCCCTTGGGATCTCTGCCTATCTCTGTCTCTCTCTGAGAGACTCTCATTGCAGGGTCATGTGCTGTGCCCGGACCCAGGTGTGTGGACCCCCACTGGGGCTCTGAGGAAGGGGCTTTGTGGAGGAGGACAGGGCTTCCTCAGGCCTGGGAGATTGAGTATTTGTCCGAGAGGCAGCAGGGCCTGTAAAAACCCTGGGAAAGTGGGCTCCGCCACACCAGCGCTGGGGGTATCATTGGGTCCCCTTAGCCAGGAGGCTCAATTCTGTCCTCAGGAAAGCAGCCATGAAGTGGAGACTTGAAGTGGTCCCTGGGGAAACTCGAAAAGAGGGATTTCGGACTTTGTCCAAGTTTGCACTGAATGAGGCCCTCCTGGCTGCTACTCTGGAAAACAGAGCAAGGCAATGGTCCAGGCCCCAAGTAAGAAAGCCACACGCTCAGCACAGTCCCTCTGCTCTCCAGCCACTGGGGCCTCTGGAGATGGCAGGAAAGGCTGACTAGGACCACCCCTGAGGCTGGGGATCTTCTCTGAATGGCATCTACGAGGGTTGAAATGTCCAAGGAGATGGCTTTGCTCACATATCTGGCACCTGAACTGGGATGGGAGGGTGAGGTTGTGCAGGCATTACTGTTTCCCTCTTTTTGTATCTTTCTGAAGGGCTAGCTTGGGCTTCCTCCAAACATGGCAGTCTTGGAGTATGTAGTTGGGTTTCCTGTGTTCCACTAGCTTCCCAGATGCGAGCATCCCATCAGAAACTGCTGGTCCTCACAAAGGCCAGGGTTGGAAGTGGCCAGGAATTATCTTTGCTAAATTCCCTGGGCAAAGCTGTGACAGACCAATAGGTCTATTCTTCTACCAAAGGTGGTAGAAGAATAGACCCCGCCCTTGCTGGGAGAATGGCATGCATTTTCCAGGAATGCAGTGCAGGAGGACTTGCAAAGGACCATATCTACCTGATGTCATGATAGAAGGGAAAATCTGTGTCCTCCCTGAGCTGGGTTAAGACATGGATTCATAGGCCAGAGTTTTGGGGTTCACATTTCAGTCAATTCTCACTAGCTGTGTTCCACGGAGCAAGAGATTCAATAACTCAGTGCCCCATTCCCATTTCTGTAAAGTGGGGACCATAATGGTAACTGTCCCCCAGTGTTGTTTGGAGGGCTGTGGGATCAGCATGTGTGTATGCCCCTGGCTATCACCAGTCTTAACGATTATCTTTTTTTTTTTCCTTTTCCTTTCCCCAGCTCGTAGGGGCCAACTGAGTCCTGCACTAACTCCCATGGACACTGCTGGCCTCTGAATTCCTTCTAAGACCCTGCCAAGGACTGGAGGGTTGGCTTCTCCAGCCCCCTCAACTCCCAGGGTGACACATTGGCCCTTGCAAGACTTTCAAAACCAATTGGAAGTGCAGCGCCCACCACAGGGGAGGCAGCAGGCCATCCTCCCTGTCCCGCTGTGGACTCCAGGACAGTGCCTGCACCCTGGCAGCTTCCATGGCAGAGGTGCTGTGCCCCGGAAGGCTGATCTCACCGCAGAGGTGAGGACAGGTGCAACAGAGACGGTGGGGCATGGACTTTGGCAGGAGAGGTGGGGAGGCTGAGTTCTGGAGAGGACTGGCTCCCATATTGCAGGAGCACCCATGGGAGCCCGCCAACCAGGCAGTCAAACCTAGTGGTCTGGTCTGTGGGCCGTGGAACCAGCCTGCTGGGACCCCTGTGGACCTGCCACTTCCCAGCTCTGCAGAGTCCTGTATGTTATTTCACCACTCTGCACCTCACTTCCTCTTTGGCAAAGGGGGATGTTAAGAGGACCTACTTCATGGGGCTGCTATAAGCATTAAATTAGCCAACATCTGGGTTGTGCCTGGGGGTGCCTGGCACACCCGAGCATACATTCTTCGTTACACACTCTGGTGGGTGCTGTGTTTGGGAGGATCCTGCAAGGGGCAGGTGGGTGCTTAATGCCATTCTAACCAAGAATCTGTGTTGACAGAACTAAACTTGCCCTGGACTGGTGGCATATGGGTGTTGGGGACATTGTTTAACCCTCCTACCAACCTTGCCAGAGAATTCCTTTTGTCCTCATTTTATAGCAGAGAAAGAAGGCTCTGGGAGCTGACATGACATGCTGAAGGTCCAAGGTAGGACCCTCTCTGCTCGCACTTCCTGTCCAATAATCCACACTGCCTAGACCTTTAGCTGAAGGGTGCTATCTGGGGGATTTTACTAAGTTCCTGACCTGCTTGGAGCTTGAGGGAGTTGGCAGAGCTGTGAGAGCTTTAGGGCAGGTCTGACCTTCAGGAGGGCTGTCTTTGCATCCATTTTTACCCCAGAGGCAGTGAGAACAGAGAGAACCACCCTGCCTCCTCCTCCTCCCCATCCTGAGCCTCCACATGGTCCCAGCAGGAAGCCCAGGAAAGAGTCTCTGGAGATGGTTGGGCAGGGATTTGAGCAGGTCTGTCCATGCCTGTCACACTGAGGCTGGGCCCTTACACTTTGAGAATTTGGTATCACAAATGCAGTTCAAGATCCTCCCTGGAAAACTTTACGAAGACAGAAGCTAACAGGGTTCCTTCCCTTCAGCAGGACAGATGCCCATGACCAGGAGCAGTGGCTTCTGCCCAGCTTCAAATGCTGGCCACTTCACCACTTGCTCAGTGACACGACATACACTGGTCAAGGGGAAACTGTGGCAACCTAATAAGGAAAGCCATGCATCTAGAACAGCAGGCCACCTAGTAGCAGCAACAGGGATTGCAGACTGACCATGGACTGAACGCTCTGAAACTGTGAGCCAAAATAAATCGCTTAGACTTTTCCAGTATTTTTTATTTTGTCACAGTGATGGAAAGCACTGTGTGATCTTGGGCAAGTAATGCAACCTCTCAAGGGCTCACTCATCCTCCTTTATAAAGGATAACAATACTTGCCTCTTAGGGCTTAACATATAGGGGATGGAAAAGAGAAATTAAACTGCTTTGCATATTCTTTGTTAAGTAGTTTTTATTTTGGACACATGTAAATATTTTGCATAAGTATAAAACAGCCATGTCTTAAAAGTTGGAAGTGAAACAAGACAAATGTCTCTAAATGAGTGACCAGTTACTGGGTGGAATAATCACAAAAAGAGAAACTATCCCAAGTAACTTTAAGATGCAGGAATTCAGCCATTTGTCACCAATGGGATATACATTAAGGGCAAAGGAACTTTAAAAACAATCCTAAACTAATTTCAATAATCAAATTGTTATTGTAGTGTTGGTTCTGTCTTTCTAAGACTGTTGTGTGCATGGAGTGAGGTAAAGTAAGGGAGTGTGTTAGTCAGCTTTCTGTTACTGTGACAAATCACCAGAGATTATCAACTTAAAATGAGGAAAGGTTGATTTTGGATCATGATTTCAGAGGTTTCATTCCATGGTTGCTTAGCCCCATCACTTTGGGCCTGTGATGGCACAGTACATGATGTTGGTTAGTGTGTGGCAGAGGAGGACTGTTCACCTCATGGTGGCCAAGAAGCAAAGACAGTGACAAAAAGGGTATATTGGCTTTTCAGGCCATGTCCCCAATGACTTAACTTCCTCCAGCCAGGCTTACATCTTCAAGGTTCCATCACCCCCCAGTAGTGCTACATGTTGGGGACCAAGCCTTTAACTCTTCAGCCTTTGGGTGACATTTCAGATCCAAGATAAAGCAGTAACTATGTGAGTGTCATTGAGGACCAGGAGTTTTTTACATGGGAGAAAGGAGATGTAGATGTATGATTCATGAAGTTAAAAAAAATTGTAATCCTGAATTTGAGTTGGAGTAGTATAAGTTAGTGATTTACTTAATCTAAAATATTTGAAAGAAAATCCAGATTGTCTATCTCTGCTTATTGAAAAATACTGAACACAGTGAACAACCCAGTAGCTCTGAGCACCTCTAGTACTCAGATTATGTTCTCTCAGTACCAATTCCCCTAGAAGCAGAGAAAATGGATGATTCCATGTCTGAAGTAGGAAATGCACAAGATAAGCCCGGAATATTGTCTTACCAGAAATCAAAGGCACAATCTTCCAGGATTGTATCAGAAGGACTCAGAACAAACCTGAGAGAAGCTGTGAGCTTGTGATCCTCCTGCCTCAGCCTCCACAGCTGCTGGAATCACGAGCATGTGCCATACGTGCCCTGATGGGGACACAACTTGAACACACATAAGTGGAAAAGCCACAGTGATTAAAGCTCATCAGATATGTTTAAATTCATGAGTTCAGAATGATGCTACCAAACCAAACCAAGCCAAACAAAACACACACACACACACACACACACACACACACACACATAAATAAAACAAGCCAACACTCAGGTCAAATTGGAGAATGTTAGAGAGCTATCAGTTTATTGAATGTATGTCCTGTACATAAAGGGACAGAATGAAGTACTTATGTTACCATTAACAAATGAACATTGAGTGAACATTACCTTAGACAACCAATTAATTGATGAAGAGAAATTTCTCTTTATAGATGTTATCCAGCTAACAAACGAGAAGGGAGTGAGAATTGGAATATAACTCTTTTTCAATCTCTAATGAAATAAAGGATATAGATAATGGGCTTCAATACCTTCAATCATCTCCAAAAGTACAATAAAATAAAATATGAAATGAAACCAGGCATTTTGTATCTTTTGACGGAAGTATGCTGTGATACTTATAAAGTAATGTTGACCAAAAAAAAAAAAAAATTCAAATATGTGCAAGTCTTTAGATCAACTACCAACTTATAGGGAATACAGAGGATTGAGGAACATGGCAAATAATACCAAAGGATGCAATTAGCAAAATCTAGACCCATGAATATTCTTTGGGACAAATGATCTGATTTCTTTATTTATATATTTGGTATTGGGGGTTTAATCCAGAAGTGCTAAACCACTGAGCCACATCCTCTGCCCTTTTTATTTTAGACAAGGTCTTACTAAGTTGCTTAGGACCTTACTGAGTTGATGAGGCTGCTCTTGAACTTGTGATCCTCCTGCTTCAGCCTCCTGAGTCGTTGGGACGATAGACATGCCCAGTTATGATCTGATTTCTTGAACAAAACATTGAAAAGAAAACAAAAGAGATGGAACAAAATCCATAGATTAAAAGAGACCAAAGAGATACACGGATCAATCATAATATATAGACTTGCTTTTTTTTTAAATTCAAAGCATAAGAAAATTTTATAATGTGATTTGTTAAATATGTCTTAACTGGATTTTATCATGGGAAGGAATTATTATTCATTTTATAGGTGTTTGGTATTTTTTAAAGAAAACCTGGAAGAGACACAACTGAAATAACAAATGAATTGATGGGAAGTCTGATATTTGATTCAAATTATCCAAGAGGCAGGAGTGGGGGTACGGGGGTACGAGAGTGTCTGAGTCAAGAATTGTTGTGGGGCTGACTAGATTGCATTCTCCACTTTCATCTTGAACAGTAAAATTCTCTATGATAAATATTTGAAATTGGAAAATTTGAAATTTAATGTAATGAATGAGTTTAACTTTAAAAAGATTAAAAAGCAAGACAGTAACTCCTGATCCCTCATGTCATCCCGGCGGGGACCCCTTGGGACTCCTAGGTGGCCCTGGTTCTGCCTTCCAATGAAAGGGCTCTGCACGTTGCTGAGATCTCTGTGCATTGGTTTCTTTACTGACCACCGCCTTTGTTCCAGGGAGACACTCTCCTGTGGACTTTCTAGTAACTTTTCTAGGTCGTCCTTACTGAACCAAGATGGAGGTGTCCCTGGGAGAATGGGTGGCATTTATCTGGTGTTCTGACCCTGTGCCTGGTGCCTTGCTGTGCACAGCTCTGCATTTCCTTTTTACCACCCCCTCCCCCTCAAGATGATCTGGGATTCCAGCCCAGGTCTACCTACACCCACAGCCACACTCAAAAATAACCACAACTCCACCGCAGTGTGGACAAGGAGTTTGGGTTCCCGTGTGTGTGTGTGTGTGTGTGTGTGTGTGTGTGTGTATGTGTGTGTGAGCTAGGTGGAGACTTCTCAGCAAAATGCAATGGGCACTGAAGGCGATTGACAATAAAAACCACGGCCACAGTCAGGCCCTGGGAGAGGTCAGGAGGTCAGGAATCCAAATGGGGCAACTGGCAAGAATCTGGGGCCCTGAGCGGGTCTGGGGACCTGGAAACCCAAAGCCAAAAGGAAGGTGGTTGAGGGTTGACATATATGGCTGTTGGTGACTCCAGAGCCAGCAACTTAGCAAGAGGGCGCCCTGGGTGTGTGTGTGTGTGTGTGTGTGTAACACAGGAGGGAGGTCTGGAATTTTGCCTGCTGGCTGGGCACTGTTTCTCTAGGCTGAGATTTCCCTTCCACCCTCAACTCCCCAAGTTTTAAAAGCTCAGATGTGGTTTGGACACAGCGGCTGCTTCTGGATTCAAGGGGTCCCTTCTTTCATTTCATTTTAGAAGTGGGGATTGTTGGGCCCCGAAGCTTTGTATTGAGGGATGGAATGAGTTCACGTGGAAATGATTGTGTTCAGCCACATTTTTAATGCAGAAACCATGGCAGGGTTAAGTATTAAGGATGCTTCCTCCTTGAGGCCGAGGAACACAGCAGAAGTTTTGAGGTTACTGAGCTCAGACCTGAGAGGCCCTGTAGCTTCCACATCAGCTCAGAGGGTAGCTAATGGTCTTATAAATAAGCCCATGGCATCTTGCTGGGAGATGAGCACCATGTGCAGAGGCTAAGTAGAGTTAAAACTGAGGCCCTGACAACCCTGTGGCTAAGGGGGTCCCCTGCCTCAGCCACTTGGGCCACCCTAATGACCCCAGCTGTGTGAGTGAGGCCTTCTGGCTGCTCAGCCTCAACAGAGCCACACAAGCCAATGCCCTAATTCCTGACCCACTGGATCTTGAGAAATGAAAGGGTTATTGTTTTCAGCCACTAAATTTGGAGCAGTCTGCTATGTAGCATTAGATGAGTGAGGTACACACTTTTTCTTTCTTGTCTCTAGGCCTCATGGGGGTTCAGTTATCCTAATCAATTGAGGTCAGAGGTCACCTGCCCAGTACCTGGGGTCCTGGGGGAGGCAGACAGAAACCAGGGGCTTCAGAAGACTGTGCAGCTAAGAATATGCATAGTCACCCAGCTTCCTGGATCTGCCACCAACCAGCAGGGTCACCTAGGGCCTCACTGGGTTTCTTTCTACATCGGGAAATGGAGATAATAATTCTATGTATCTTCTACAGATAGTTCACTCTCCAGTTGAACTTTCTACAATGATGGAAAGTTCTACACCAGTGCTGATGAACAGAGCAGCCACCACCCTTGTGAGGCTGCTGAGCACTTGAAACCTGGCAAGACGGAATCAGGATGCTGTCAGCTCAAAATGCACACATTTGTGTCTTTACAAAAAGGAATGTTAAATACCTCATTGATACTTTCAATGCCAATTCCCTCCTGGAGCAGTGTTTTGTATTACTGGGTTAAATAAAATATACAGTCAGCCCTCCATATCTGTGGGTTCTGTATCTGTGGATTCAACCTACTTCTGATAAAAATTATTTGGAAAAAAATCTTTCATGGTTGCTGAGATGCCCTCCGCAGTTAGGCTGGGATGGTTTTATCTGCACGGTCACGTTCAGGTTTTTCTCCTTCTCTACACAATGCAGTGTAACAGCGATTCACACAGCATTTACATTGTGTTAGGTACTGTGAGCACCTAGAGGTGATGTTACTTATAGGGGAGGCTGTGCAGAGATGATGTGCAAATACTACATGTTTCAGAGAAGGGCCTTGAGCATCTGCAGTTTGGTATCCTCGGGGAGTCCTGGAACCAATTCCCCATGGATACTGAGAGGTGACTGTATTATTAAATGCAATTTCACTTACTTTTACTTTTTAAAAAGTATATACGTGGCTCACATTATATTTCTTTTGGACAGTGCTGATACAGTCTTAGAAGATTAAATAATGTGTATTAAGTGCTTAGCACAGCACCTGGCACAGGGAAAACCCTCAGTAAATGGTAGCTATTACTTTTGTAAATATTGTCCTGAGTAGATAGATGGGAGAACACAGATATTAGCAGACTGGTGTCTGGGTTCCTGCCAGATGGGTCCCATTTAAGGGAAGGGAAGGGGACTAATATTCATTTAAGCTCCAGCTGTGTGCCAGTGACCATAAGAAGCTTTATTATGGTCCCACTGCCTCCTCACAATAGCCCATGGAGGAAATGTTATTCTCCTTATTGGACAGATGGGGAAACCAAGGCTCAGGAAGGTGCTATGACTGACCCAAGTTTGCACAACCCAAGTTTGCACAACTGGTTTTACGTAGAGAGTTCTTTCTCTGATACAAGTTTTTGGGGTTTTTTTGGTACCGGGGATTAAACTCAGGGGTGCTCACCACTGAGCCACATCCCCAGCCCTATTTTGTGTTTTATGTAGAGACAGGGTCTCACTGAGTTGCTTAGCGCCTCCCCATTGCTGAGGCTGGCTCTGAACTCGCGATCCTCCCGCGTCAGCCTCCCTAAGTGCTGGGATTACAGGCAAGGCGTTTTGTCTCAGTGGCTCTGCGTGCCCTGGAGGTCATGTCCAGGCTCGGTTCCTACCTCTGCTTTTCCCTCTTCCTCTCACCTCCCGTAGCCTGCACCATCCCCTCTCTGAAGTTGGAGGCCACAGGTACCTCCTTGTCCTCTGCTCCCTTTCTACGGAGGCTTCCAAAGGCGTGCATGTATTTCTCCCAGTACAAATTGACTCTTTTCAACAAAGACACCACTATACGTGGTTTCAAATGTTATTTTTAAACTTCATCAAACAAAGTACAGCGCTCTGGCATTAATGTCGATCTCTACAGCTCATTGGGTTTTTTAAAAGAATGGACGCACAGATCTCATCTCCGGCCCTCGGTGAGGAAGAGGCGCTGCAGCGGCGCCCAGAACCCTCCGCTTCTCACCCCAGAAAGAGCCATAAAACACGCTCAGCGCCGGAGCACGCGCCCATTTGACAAAGACAATTTGATTTGTCCACGGCTTCTAAAATATTCATCCCACTTTGATGGACTATCGTTTTATAAATATAGATTATCATTAACCGACACCGGCGGCGCACTGCTGGCCGACCCAGCGCCACGCCACTGGTTCGGGATGAAGACGTCCAATAAAAAAAATCATTATCTCTGTCTGCGAACCCTGATCTGTATCGTTTGCCTCATTTGCAGTGCAGGGGTCAGTAACTCACGCTAACTGCATCTGTTTGTGCATTTCACGGCCGGGCCACCCCTGCTGGGGAGATTGGCAGGATGGATCTCAAGTTTGGACCTGGGGAAGAAAACAGCGCGGTGGGGAGGGGGAGAAAAGAAGGCTCCAGGGCTCTGGTAGGGACATGTTTGGGGCGGGGGCTGGGACAACGGTTTCTGGAGGTGTGGTGGAGCGCATGGGCCCCGGGCTTTGGAGCATGCCGCCTACCTCCACTGCTTACTGGAGATGAGACCTTGGGCAAGTGGGTTTAACTCTCTGAGCCTCTGTTTTCTCAACTATAAAATGGGATTATAATCATACCTATCTTCTATGAGAGTATTCTCAAAAATGTTTCAGCACAGGGCCTGGCAACTGGGCACACTGTGGACGATGGTTGTGAGGATAAGGATGGTGGCAGCTGCTGCTGTCTGTCAACCTTGAATACCCTAACAAATTATTTGACCTCCCTGAGCCTCAGGTTCTTCATGGATAGAGCAGTCTCAATGCTATCTATGCCCAACAGTGCACCCCAAGATCTCAGCACCTTGGCTAGTACCCTCTAAGCACCCAACAGGGCCATTTAGTTTGAGCTCAACAAAATTCAGATAGAGAAAAAGCGGTTGCCCCCGAGAGCCCTGTCCCCTGCACTGTTGCCCTTTGAGGACTCAGAACACAGAGCCCAGGGCAAAAGTTTGGTCAAAGTGTCACATTGAGATGGAGGCCAACTCGCTTCCTCCTGAGCGTTCTGGGTCTTGGTGGGACTGATGAAGACATGGAGGTGGGGTAGGAGAGTCCATTAGACACATCCCCCAGAGCACCGTGCTGCCAGGGAATGAAATTCAAGGTGGAATAAAAGATTCGCCTCACCTCTGAAACAAAACCATGTTGGCAGCATTTCCTCCTACATTTTGCTGTTTGAATGAAATATACAACCAGCTATGGGGAAAGAAGCAATTGCAGAGAAATCTCCAGTAGAAAGTGGCCTGCGAGAGAAGAGAAATAGCAGGGTAAGTGAGGAGCTGAGAGCCCACAGCGAACCTCTCTCCATCCCGACCAGGAGTGGAGTGGAGACGGGGAAATCAGCTCTCATGCCGAAGCTCCACCATGGCCACGGGCGAGGCAGGTGGCCTAGAACCTTCCAAGGGGTTCTGGTGTCGAATGCCTCGCTGCTCCCGGAGTCACACCCGCCAGTCCTGCTCCCAGACCTCATCCTGGTGGGGAGACAGCCCCGGGGCACGCAGCCCCAAAGTTTATTTAAGTGAAGAAAAAAAAAAAACCCACCCAGAGACAAGAAGGAGTGTTACACCACTGTCAAGTGTTAGACGTCGCCATCAAGCAAAAAAAATTACATCCCGTCCTGACGAGCGACTAATCAAGGCATGGCGAACGGTCCTGCAATAAATTACTCCAGCGCGAAATAAACCACACAAACAGACCGATGATAATAAATGTAAATTATTTCTCTGAAGAAATTTTCTTGGTATATGAGTAATACGAACCATCAGGAAGGCGTCTTCCTTAACATTAATTACAGAAAATGACAAGTGAGCTGATGACTGGGAAGGCTCATTATCTGAGAACATATTCACAACTTTGCAATTTGCGCGAGATGTACTCGGGCTAAATTAATCTCCCTTCTTTGCATGAGCCTCTTCTAATTTTCATGTTATTAACAGGTTTGCAGTATCAGTCAGTGCTTGTCACTCTAATCAGGTTTCAGCATGTTCGCAAAAGCGAAGCGTCATTTATAAGGATAAGCCCTCATAATGGTGCTTGCTTTCATGTGGAGAATTCTACAAGGCTTCTTTTAATAAGGTACTTTAATCATCTCCTTTGCTCAACTTTTGGCCCCACTGTTCCTTTATGAAGAGTCATTAAAAGACTTTGAAGTTCATCAAGGAGGAAAAATTCATGACATTGTTCCTGGAAGGTTGGGGCTGGTTCCAAGGGGAAGCCTGGAGGGAACCTGAGTGAGAGGACAACCGTGGGTGACTGGGGACAACATGTGCCTCTTGTCTCCACCAATCGATAACCCCAAGCATTCACATTCCTGGCTCTTTGCTGAACCGAGACACCTCCGGTGGGTTGTCCAGACCACAGGGCGAGATTCAGGGCCTGTGTTCATTAGAGGAGGGGCGGCCAGGTCAGCACTCTGGACAGCTCCCAGCAGGCCCTGGTGGCTCTGGAAACTGGGCATCTTAGGGGTTTTAGATCTGTGGGTGGCCTGCTCTGGCTTGGCTCTTGGAGTCCAGACTGATTTCTCTGAATGCAGAAAGCCATCCTTGCTCTTGCATGGAATTTTTTTTCTTTTTATTGCTTAGAGGGGAAGGCTAACTTTTCTGCCTAACTGGAGTATCTGCAGGGTGATTTCGACCCTGATGGGCTTGTAGGACAGTTACCCATGTGCCCTCTCTCTTTGCTGCATGGCTCATAGGATTGGGTGGGAGAGGCAGAGCTCATTCTAGAACCAACACTGGCAAAGATCCCTTTGCTCTGCTCAATTCCTTCAACCCTCTAGAGACAGAAATGTCCCCACGTGTTTCCATCCACAGAGATGCATGGCGTTAGTGTGCCTCCAGTGATCCTTGGTGGCCTCTGAAAAACATTCTTAACTCATTGCTGCCACAGAGAATCCTTCTTGCTGGGGTGGCTTATCTATTAGTGGGAAGAGTATAGATGGAGGGACAAGGGCAAGTCCCAGTCTTACTTAGTCACTGAACCATTCTGTGACCTTGGACAAGTCCCGTCTCTCTTCTGGTGTCATCTGCGTCACTTTTAAAGTTTCCTCCACCTACGATCTCTGTGACGGTGTTTCCACTCCCACCAAATGGTGGAGAGGGTGGCCTTGTGTCCCAAGGTGGCCACAAGATCAGTGCTCACAAGGCAAAAGTCTTCTTGTTCCCTCAAGAATGCTTTTTCTCCCTGGAGGTGTGGGGTGGCTGTGTGGTGACCTGGGCTCTCTCCTGGCTGGACTAACATGGAAGCACTTCTGTGGCTGAATCTTTTGCTCAGGTCTCAGTGGCAGCCCTTCTCTGAGATGTGTTCTCTGAGCCATATTTGATGCTTCTGGCCCTGGCCAGAGCTGATGGGCTCATGGCTCAGCTCCTCAGAGTCCTCCTTGGAGAATCTGGAATTGGACTGAAAGCAGGCAGTGCTGGTGGATGCTGGGTCTGTGCTAAAGACACTCAAGAGCAGCAAGTCTTGACCCAGAGAGGCAGAAATATAGGGAGGGAGGAGCAAGAGCAGAGACGGGAGGCTCACGAAGGCTTGTCTCTGGCTCTAGATCCTTCTGGGAACCCTGGTGCTCTATGAGATATCCCTGCATTTTAAAAACCATATTTCTTTTTCCTACTTAAGCTTGCTTGGGTATGTTTCTGTGACTTTCAACCAAGAAGACTCAACAGCACAGCTTCCTTGGATATGGGAGGCACTGGCCTGAGAAAGACCTCAGAGCAGGCACCACATAGAGTGGAGCTAAGGAGGCCTGGAAATCTCCCGGGCTGATGGCTGCCAGGCCCTTGGGCCCCAACTGAGGACCAGAACCCCATTGGGTCTGAGGCTGAGCCCTCGCTGTGTATAGACTTGTGTTGAAAGGGTATGCAGCAGATGGAGCTGGCCCTCAGGGACAGGTGTGGCAGGAAGGACCCGTCAGCACTGGATGGGTTTAATTTAGGACCAGAAACTTGATATTTAGAAAGTGGGTTCTTTTCATAAAACTTTATTTCTTAGTCACCATGTTTCCAAGTCTCTTTAGAGGGGCTGTCCTAGCTCAGTTCTGTTGTGGGGACTTGTAGGACCACAGCATCACAGGAGGGACACCTCAACAGTCCTACAGAAGGGACCTCAGAACACAGCCAGGTCACTTGCTTCAGCCCTTCTCCCACTGCAGGGTCCTACTGGTCCCCCGTCTCTGGTGGTGAGGGCTCTGTGCTTTCACAAGCCTCCTTTCCCAACCTACCCAAGTCCATTCGAGTTCTTCCAAACAAACAGACATCAGAATGAGGTGTCTGGGCTCAACTTAGTAATGATGGGTCACCTCCAAGTTTGGGGGTGCAAATTCACATCTCAGTGTGATAAACCCGTGTGTACTCTCTTCAGAGATGCCAGCTACACCTTCAGATCAAGTGGCTCTGGTGGAGGGAGGACCCCTGGGAGCACATTGTGGGCCCATTCTGCAGATGGAGCCCCCTGGCTGAGCTCGGGCAGCCTGGGATTTGAGGATGCAGAGGCAGTGGGCCATGACCCCAGAGTGGGCAGGGGCATAGCTATGTCCACCCTGCACTCCAGACCTGCACAGGACTCAGAGAGGCCCCAAGCACCAAAGAGGTGGTGGGAGGGGCATGTAGGATACAAAACAAAAACACTCTTAAACTGTAGGACAAGTGTAAGATGTCCACCAAGCTCTGATTCCCCCATGATGGCTGATTTATTTACTTTTATTAAACATCCCTTCATTTCCCTGTCATTAAAAAGTATCTCTGCTTTATCTCTACTTTGGTGGACACCTAGGCTTGAGTTCCTTGCGCCTGTAAGCCCATCCCCAGGGGATGGAGTCCCACGTGGGTCTGCAGTTCTATATCCATGTGTGCATGTGATCATGAACTTGTGCATTTGTGTGTGCAGAAAACCAGCAAGGTGGCCAGTGCCTTACTTGGGGTGAAGCACATTCTCCCAGGCAGTAGGTGGGCGCCTGGCAGGGCAAGGCTTGGGGTGCAGCTGGAGGATGGGGTTTGGTGGCCTGGGTGTATGCTCAGCAGCACGCTTGGACCCCACGGACTCTGACCCCATGGCTCATGATGGCAACATTTTCCCCAGATCCCTTTCTGGGAACCCAGGCCATATCAGGCCAGGGTTCAGAGTTCAGAGAGGCAGATCTCTGGGGAGAACTTGGTGAGCATGACTGGGAGGGGTGTGGGTCCTCAGGGTCCTTCATCCACCTCTGGCTCTGCTCAGCAGGCCACGTGCAGGGATGAGATGTGAAAGCCGTAGTCCTGGGGATCCAGAGCAGAGCGGTGGAGGAACCAGGACAGACAGGCAGGGCTGACCCCTGTGCAGTGGTCCCTTGGGGAGGGATCTTCTCCTAATGATATCATCATGGCCCAGGCCTTCGAGCAGACACCAGGCACCCCTCCCTCACTGATGTTGTCCACATGGGATCACTGAGGCCTTGCAGGGATGGTGACTTCCCTGGGCTGTGCAGTGAGTTGAAGTCCCTGTCCAGCTACTGGGATGTGTGGCTTCCCTGTCCTGAGGGCTTCTCCCTCCCTCGGCCTTATTCTTCAAATGGTACAAATGCCTCCCTCCTTAGGCTGTGTTCTCATGAATTTTGCAAATAGTCATCACCCAGAAGATCAAGCTGAGAGTGTGGCAGCCAGCCTCCAAGAAGGCCCCCGTGACCCCCACCTCCTGGGATCCACAGTCCTGTGGGCCTGTGTACCAGTAAAATAGGGTAGAGGCAGCCGGGGCGGGGGGAGGAGGCTGGGCGAGGAACTGGGGCTCATTGCCTGAGTGAGACTGGACAAAAGCCCTCCATCCCCGCTGAACCTCCAGCTCCTGTAGCCCCAGACATACTTTGATGGTCACCTCCAGGGACCTGAGGCAGGTCCACCCAGCTAAGCCACTCCAGATTCCTGACCCTCAGAAATTGTGAGATAACAAATGTCTTTAAGTCACTACGTGTTGGAGTCTTTAGTTACAGAGCAATGGGTACCTAGTAACGAATAAGCTGGGCTTTTGTTGTTGTTGTTTAACACAGTAAGAGTGGCAGACAGGATCAGAGTGAGGTGAGTGAGGGAAGGGGACAGAGATTCCCAGAGTGAGGTGAGTGAGGGAAGGGGACAGAGCTGGAAGGATTCAGAAACGTCTCAGACTGAAGCACGAGGCTTACCCAGGAGCAGATGGGGATCAGGTCTTGAGTGGTGTCCTGGGTAAGTCTAGACATAGAGGTGGCCAAGTCCCACCCTGTGTGGGCAAGTTAGGCAGGAAAGGAGTTCATTCTCTGAGTGTGGGGGACCTGTCACTTGGGTAGCCGAGGAAGAGAACAGGGAATGTCAAGCACACCAGGTGTGTGTACCAGGCCCTCATTTGCTTTTTCCTGGCTCTTACAAAATGGCTGTTCCTATGTTCCTCGTTTAGAAGGGGACCCATGTGGGTCCAGGGGAGCAAATAAACTTTTTTGGGGGGGGTACCAGGGATTGAACTCAGGGGCACTCGACCACGGAGCCACATCCCCAGCCCTATTTTGTGTTTTATGTAGAGACAGGGTCTCACTGAGTTGCTTAGCGCCTCGCTGTTGTTGAGGCTGGCTTTGAACTCGCGATTCTCCTGCCTCGGCGTCCCGAGCTGCTGGGATTATAGGCGTGCACACTGCGCCCAACATGAACTGGGTTTTGAAAAGATGACTGTAGCCATCAGGGAAGAGAATGAACTGGGGGGAGTAGCAGGAGGCAAGGACTCTCAGGGCCCCGTTGAAGAGCCTCCAGCTGAGGCAGGGCTGTGGGGATGGCGAGGGAAGGGGGCAGGACACCGTGTGGGGGTCAGGTAGAGGAGCAGTCAGTCTGCACACGGGGA
>PVHX01010865.1:54349-67663 GCA_004024805.1 Geosciurus inauris | reverse complement strand
TTTTTCAAGATTATTTTAAGAAAACATCTACCTATATGGGAATGCACATATTTTGAAAAATATATTCTTACACATAAAAATTTAGCATCTATTACAAAAATTATTTTCAATTTTGAGTTATATTCATAGAATTCTTTAAATTCTATCCTTGTTTTGCCAAAATTAATATTACTATATTCTTTAAGGTGCATTGATTTTATTTTTCAGTCTTTTCTTTAAGATCTTTTTTTTTTTACATTTTTATCTTTTTTTTTCATATTAAACATCTTTATATGCACTTTCAATGAACAGTATATATATATATATTTATATATATTTTTTATCAACCATCTTTACTATACCCATTCCCCTTTCCTGCCCCCCACCTCCCCCATGTCGTGTCCACTTTTCTTGTATTTTTATCCACCCACTACTCAGTTTTCCCTTTAGTGTAGAAAGCTTCATCTGGCTTAGTTTCATAAATGTACCCACAGCCATGCAAGAAATGTTTAAGTAAATGTCTCAGTAGGATTTTGGGATACAGTAATTACTCAAATTAGTAGTAGTATTCATTCAGTAGATTGTAATTACAAAGTTGGAATTTGGTCCAAGTGTTCAGGATGACATTCCTGCTCTTTTATATAGTGAAAAGAGTTTCTTTTGTGATCACAGATAATCATAATGTTGAGGTTAACCTATTAAGAATGTATGTCTAGATACTGTTATTAGTGATATAATGTTTTCTTATAGTATTGATTCAGATCTTACTCAACAAGCAAATATATTATAACACTACTACCTACATTGTTTGTATTTTCCCTAAAGGTATCTTTTGGTTACTTGCTAGCTTTACTCTGCCCAAGTTGTAAAATTGACAAAAACTAGAGTTCAGGATCTGCTCCAGGCTAGCCATAAAAACAGTTTTTTGTACCATCTACTACCTCAGAAAAATTCTTATTGGTAGATTATTTCAATCAGACTGAGAATTTTTTCTGAATAAAGTAACTATGGTGGCTTTATTTCTTGTCCCCAAACCAAAGGATTTCATTGTTTCAATCCCCCAAACTTCACCTGATACTATTACTTTTTGCTCTACTTTACCATTTTGCCTACCACTTCATTAATACCAAATTTAGTCAGCAAGAATCCATAAAATAAACTGAAGTGTGCTCACCTAATCTCCACTCATTTCCTCTTCTTACCCATCTATATTCCAGAGCCTTGTGTTGGGGTCTTAGCAGAATGCCCCGGTGGTAAAGGAATACCAGAAGAACACAAACTGAAAGACAAAGCAAATGGTGCAGAAGTGAGGAGGCAGAAAATGGAGAAGGAACTGGGACTGCAGTGAGGAAAGGGGAAAATATAGGTGAAAGAGTGAAGACAGGGAAAATTTTGGAGAACTATATTAAACATGAAGAAGTGACTAAATTAACACTTTTAAAAGAAAAAATTTTTGAAAACACTTTTTATTTTTTAGATTAGAACATAATCTAAGGTATAAAATTCTTGGGTTTCATTATTCTTTTTATAGAGAGTACAGGATATTTTTGACCCCTTCCATCTCTAACATTCTGATTCTATAAGCAAGAGAATTTGAGATTGGTTTTAACACTGGACAATTCAGGCCTTGTTTTGCTCTCTGCTTTCAGTAAATTCTTACTGACTCCACTTGGAAGCACAGACCTCTTTCACAGACCTTTTTCTTATTTTATTAATATTTGAACTATGTTTCTTAGAGTATTTGGTCCCAATAAACTTTAAGCATCACTGGAGGAGTGGGAATTTAGGAAGATGAGACCAATTACACATGATTCACTCTGCTTCTGACCACCCCTTTCTGTTTTATGTATCATGGTGGTTTATAAGATTATCAAAAACAGGGCTGGGATTGTAGCTCAGCGGTAGAGCGCTTGCCTTGCATGCGTGAGGCCCTGGGTTCGATCCTCAGCACCACGTACAAAGCAATAAAATAAAGACATTGTGTCCATCTACAACTAAAAAAAATTTAAAAAAAAAAGACTATCAAAAACATTTGCTGAATTTTAGTATATTTTTATTGAAATGGTATAGTAAGGATAACCTTGCTGAGAAGCTTCTAAAGACCTCAGGCCTCCTTTGCAAGCACAACAAAAACATGCCTCATATGAATTAAATTGAGAGCTAGCTCCCACACATGCTGAAGCCTTGCTTCACAGTGCGGCCCATGAACTAGATGTGTAACCATCACCTGGGGACTTGGTGGAAGTACAGAATGTCCTACATTAGACCTTTAGCATCAGAATCTGCATTTCAACAAGAGTCCCAGGTGATTGTACATTCAAACTTGAGATGCCTGATAGCAGTCTAGGTATTACACAGCTTCCTGGGCTTTTTACCTCAAATTGAAGGACACACATTGGATTAAGTGTCATTCATCCTCAGAAGTTTAATTTAATGTTAAGAGATTTGGAGGAAAAAGGATACTTGAATTTTATATCTGTCTTATTTCTGCCAGAATCTTTCATTACAGTATACTCCAAGTTTGTACTATGGTCTTCTCTAACATTTGGCTTATATAATAACATTTTCTCAGACTTCAGTCTCACTTCTCCTTTCATTTCCCTCCCACACCACCATGTCCATCTTAAATCTCAGCTTCTGGAAAACAGAGCTAAATTGCTAAATATGTCTTAAGCTCTCTTTAACCACCACCTCCAATTTCTTACTCTTTTTGCCTTCTCTATTTTTCTTCATGTTTGTTTGAAATACTGGAACTCATTTTCATAGAACCAAAAGTTTATATGAAGTAACTGACCATTGAGTGGTAAGACTTTTCATGGTCAATGTGTAATTGTTTTGAATGTAGGTTTTAGATTAACTAATTTAATATTTTCTACTTGGTTTACATTTGCCATTTGATCTTTTCATTCTATTTGGTTCCTTATTTGAAAAATGAATAGGAAAGAACATGAGAACATCAAATCACACATTTATGTGGCTCTTTGTTTCAGTGTAGAAAAAGTTTAAAATCACATGCCAAAATGAAATTATATATTTTCTAATGGAACCTAAATTTGTATACATTTGATTTCAGATTTTATTTCACGGGTTGGTATGTTTGTAGAGAAGATATTAAGTAAGGCTTACTTCATTTCCATTCTAAAAACTTCATTATTTCTTATAGCATATGGGTTATTAATACTTCCCTTAAAAAGTAAATTCTTGCAGAACCTTCCATTTTCTCCTAGTTCACATTCTCTGACTTATGATTACATCTGCATTTCCCCCCCTTATCCTACCAACAGGCCTTATATAAAATGCAGCTGTTTTCATTCATTGCTATGAACTTGATGACACTAGTCCAATATGAAGTGCTCCAGAATCTTTTCATGTGACTAACACTATTCTAAAATATAAATGAAGGATTGGTAAATAGTCATAAGTATGATTGACAGACCTATGCTTTAGAGTCTGATGTCATAGCTTGCAGATGCCTTCAGTTAAGTATGGAATGGTGGGCCTCATCACCCCAGTTCTCTGTACTGTATCTAGTCTTAAAAATCTCTTAACTATTTGGTATTCATCATACAGATGTTTGCTTATCAAAAATCTGCCATTTTTCTTTGAGAAATTGTATATCATTGTTTGGTAGCTGGTGATACTTAAGTTTATCAGATTTTATATTAACTAGTTCTTTAAAAATATTAATGTATTTACACTTATCCAATTTTTTATATTTAACCGTTGCATACTTGCAATTCTAGTACATTAAGAAATATTTAGATGTTTTATTCTTTTCTTTGACCTATATTACATCTCTAATTTTACTAATCCTATTATCAACAAGCTTGTGATATCTGCTTTTAACTCTTAAAAATCTCAACCATCACGTTTTCTTTAATTATTGGTTTAAGAATTACTTCTTACTTGTTGAATTAAATAAAAAATATTTTTAATAATAAGTTATTTGATTGATAGCATGTTATTGTGTTGCTAGTGTTGCTTGCTTGCTTCCATGTGTATAAGGATTGAATACACTCCTTTCATCCTTTGTAAATTACACACTATACAGGGTTGTGTATGGTTGTACTGTGCAGTTTTGTTTACAGAATCATTACTTTTTTCTGAGTGTAGTGATAGTAACTCTCTCTATGATGAATTAATTGTTAGAGATTACAGTATACTTTACTTACTCCAAACCTGTTTCCAGCTCTGTAATTGTCACAATGGTGTGACTGGCTTTAAATTTACTTTCATCCAGTTTCATTTTTTTAAAATTTTACTTAACTAATATTTTCCCTTTCTAGGTACGCTTTGTGAAGAATATAACTTCCTGGAAAGAGATGAAACCAGGGTTTTATCATGGACACATTTCTTATTTGGATTTTGCCAAGTAAGTTGTACCTGAAATGACAAACCAAAGAATTCTAGGTACTTCAGCAACCTAAAAAGGAATACATTTATTAAATTGTTGTGAGTGTGATCCCCCTCAAAAGGAATATACTTTCAACTTTGCCACTTCTAGAGCTTTACTGCCCTCTAGTGTTCATAAATTGGTAGTTCTCATGTTAATTATAGAAATTCAAGTTAAATTTAGGTAAAGTTATTTATCATTATTCTTATGTGTATGTTTATTGTCCACACAGAATGATACTATTCCAAAAGAGATCAAGTTTTCACCTAATCAATCAGATTATGACATAGCATATTATTGAGAATTGCAAAAGGAAAGAAACTCACTTTATTATTAATGCCCCAGGGTTTCTGCTTCTCATCCAAATATACTTTGCCTTGGCTACCTTATTTTAGTTTTAAAATTATGAGAATTAGAAAAGCACTTGGAAAAAAATGATTTTCTTTTATTTTTAAATTTACATGTGATAAAGTCTCATATTCCATATTTTTGGGAGAAATTATGTCAGGTTATTTCTGTCATGATTCTTTCAAGAAAAGTTCAAAAAACTACAGGCCTATTTACAATATTAAAGCACTTTGTAGCCTCCTCTAGAGTCTGTGTCACAATAAGTACTAATTAGAAAATGAGTTAAAAGGAATGGTCTAAACATATGAGTCTCATGGATTCATTTTAACTTTTTATATAGTGCACATAGTTCCATTATAGTAAAGCCCCATATTCAAATATTTCCCCTAATATTACCCTGCATTAAATTCAGAAACACCAAAAAAAAAAAACCAACCTTTTTATTATTTAATCTTAGTCCTGTTCAGTTTTTTAATTTAGTAATCACAATTTAAAGGAATATACCTTCACCCAAGGTGGTGGCCACCATTAAGAAGGCAGCTGAAGGAGATATCAGTATCACTTTTGAAGATAAACAAAAGATAGACAAACCTGCATGGAATACAAGTAGAATGACAGAGCTAAAGGAAGAAATAAAAGTTAACAAGAAACAGCTCCAAAATTTAAAAGATACTTGTGATGATGTCATGCTTGCAGATGATGACTGCTTAATAATACCTTATCACATTGGAGATGTTATCATTAGTCATTCTCTAGAAGAAATATAGTGTTAGAGGAAGCAAAGAAAAATTTTCAAGAAGAAATTATCACCTTAGAATCCAGAGTAGAATCAATTCAGTGAGCATTAGCAGATTTGGAAGTTCACTTATATGCAAAATTCGGTAGCAACATAAACCTTGAAGCTGATAAAAGTTAAATATTTTATAATACTTTTTTAAATCTATCTAAGAAACTTGAATATTGTTTTAAAAAATAGAGTAATACACTTTCATGTATTTGTTGGCTTTAAAAGGCATTCTGTATAAAATTTAAAATGAAAATGATATCTCACTCTTCTTAAATTTCAAAAGAATGAAATATTACTAATTCAAATAAATAATAAATCTTAATTTTCTTGGAAATTATATAATTTTTAAAAAGGACTTACCCAAATAGTACATGCATAAATGATATATTCCTGTTTCTAATTTCTTCCATAGTACTCAAGATCTTTCAATAAAATGGTGACTTTAAAGTTAGATGTACATTTTTCTATAAATAATTCATACTGCAATATTGAAAACATTTTATAGGCAGCTTTAAAATAAACTAATTATTTTTTCTTTGCAGAGGCATTGAACCAATTTCATAAACTTCATTCATATGCATATTTTCCCTCAGGGCTGCATTATCCTTGAATTGAATGTTTGTTACCCTTTCACCTAAATGATTTATTTTTTCCACACACAGCTTGGTTTCTAATACTTCAGGTTTTCATTATTAAAATTATGTATTGAGTGCTTTTGCTTTGGGCAAAGTCTTGTATTTAGAACAAAACTCTGGTATAAGCTAAGGTTCTTGTATTTGAAAAGTATAAAGCTTTTTGAAAGGAATAATCTTATTTATTAAATACTGACATGAATGTTTAAGAGTTTGAATATTTTAATAATAAGACTGATGTTACTGGAATTAAAAAAAAAGTATTGTGAAAAATTTTAATAGACTTTTGCAAAATTTGAAACATCTAAACAAAATCAACTAGAGGAAATGTATTTAATGTATTTTAATGGTAAAGAACTATTATAGATGTAACTATATCTTTTTCATTATCTTTTAGCTTGATAGCCATACACTCCATGAATGTATAAGGAAAAGGAAAGAAGCATCACTTTTAAATTTTTAAAATACTTTATTCTTCAGGACATTTTCTTGACTGACATATGACTGACATGGTACTTTGTGGAGTCCATTAAAATATTGGCTTTCAGATGAAAATGATGAATTTGGAGAAAGAAATATTTAATCATGTAATTTTTCAGTTGCTTTAGCAGAGACATTAAAAAAGAGTAAGAACCCCAGAAAATAAGATAAGCACATAAAAAATGAAAAGTCATTTCTAGGTTAGACTAATTACTAAGAACACACATTCTATTTGCAAGCTTATGTCTGCTTAAGCCATAGGCCAGATTTTTTCCCCTCAGACCTTTAGGATAATAACAAAATGTGTATATATATATATTTTTTTCATGTTTTACATTCCTATCCTGTCTTGCTTCCTTTTTATTTTAACCCTATTCTTTTTTAGCATATTTCCTAGTTCTTCCTTCCCAATTTTCCCTTAAGTGCTCACTTTGTTTTGTTTTCAGTAGTGGACAATATAAAAATAATGTAGATATAATAAATTAATGCCATAAATTTAGATATTTTCTAGTTTAAAACTATGTAAATTGGACATTTTCAAAATGCCCTGCTATGTAGAAAATATAGTTAAGTTGTAATTCTTGACCCTAATGAGTCATTGAAACCCTACTTTTTTCTAGACTTACTAGTTCATAATGTTTCATAATAAACAGTGAAAATTTTAGATTTCCTTTCCCTTTTAAATTCATGCTATTTATTTATCAGTAGCATCTATTAAATTTGAGGCATTCTAATAAATGTCTAGTAGATGCACTTTTTGAAATAGATGAATAAATAACATATACAAATAAGTTATACACTTTATTTGAAATAAGACAATGGGAACTTCCCACTGGAATTTAAAAGATATTGTGACACTTTAGGGCTTGGAGAGTTCAGAATAAATATGTACAATACAAGGTATAAATGTCTCCAGTGAGATTGATGCATAAATAGAGATGTTAAATCTGGTGTGAAGCAGAAATCACAAATCTGAGTCCTTCCCAAAGGCTATTTAGTCCTCTTTCAGCTTCATCATCTCCCTTTCAGACTTTGGCCAGTAGGTGAGGTTTATTACAAATGTTCTGAGTATGCACTTGTTCTTTCCACTGCTGTTCACTCTTCTGGCCATGCTATCTACAGAACATAGTTGTAAAGAAATGAACCTAGTTTTGGTTTCTCACTTTGAAATACCACATATGTTGACATGGCAAGAATGTTTCTTAAACCATCTTTTAACCAATCCGCTGATAAGATTATGGGCTTTTTTTCTTCTTCTGTTTTGATAGCCAAATGCAGAATTCTGCCAAATATACTTTTCTTTTCCTAAGCAGAACATTCTAACAGGCCATTAGTGTGAAATAGTTTATTTTCCTAGAATAAAGACGGGTTTTTTGTAGTCTTTCACCCGAGTCCTCCACAGTTCAGATTACTGGCCAGGATTAAGTAAAATCTGTGACTGCAGGACTTACTTTTTCTCATATGTAAACTCTCCTTGGGAAAAGATTTAAACCAACAAACCATGTTAGCTTCGTTTCCTAACCAGCTGAGCTGTGCAGCCTAGATTTTTTTTTCCAGATGCCATTTTTATCATGCCCACCTTGTGTTATAATTCCTTGCCCAGATCCCTTCTTGCCTATATAACCAACAAATTTTTCATAACTAACAAATAATTCTTATCCATTTTAAGAATGAGTTCACTGATGATCTCACTAAAATCATAACTCATACATAATAAATGCTTCCCAAAGCCAATCCACAGATACCATTTGCTAGACAGTAAGGAAAATTTTGTAATGTGTTATATCCCCTTTTCACTGGTGCCTGGTAAGAACTGCTACCTACTATACATGTCAGAAATAACAAGGAAAGGGGAAAAAGGAATCATTTGTGTTCTAGGAAGAGGTAATTCCTAAGGGAATGGCTCAGAGTGGGGCAATGACTAATGGAGAACTTTGAAGGAGTTCCCAAGGAATCCACAGTTTTAAGAATGAAATCATTATCCCATTATTCTGTATTCTTCTCTTCTTATAGTTTCCTATTACAAGACTTGCAGCTCTGTCAGTTGAGGTAACAAGAATGTATTTCCAGTGCCTCCCTACTCTCCTCACTACTGGGTACATACTCCCACAGAAAGATTTTTATAAATAGCAAATTCACAACAATCTGTTCAACCTGACCATATTAATCGTTAATACCTTTGTGTTGGATGTGGTGCTGAGCACTAGATAAAGCCATGAACAAGAGGAAAACAGACTCTACCTTCATGAAGCTACTAGTCTAATAACCTTATGTAACAGTGCTGCCTTTCTGCAACAGTAATGTTTGCTTCTTTTAAATATTTGTGAAATAAATTTTACTGCATTATTGATAGTCTCTACCCTCAAGCAATTTATAATGCTGGTGAGGAGAAAAGAGGAGCAGGAGAAACACAAGTAGAACAAGCTGAGTTAAATTGCCTGATGGCACTAGCTCCCAAGAACCGGAAGTATCCAATGAAAGCAGATAGCATTATGTGCTGTAGTCATCAGGAAGAGATTTTCTTACAACCCCTACTTATTCCTTCAGCCTTTTAAAATAAGTAATACCATGACATTTGTCTGCTTAAATCCTCCAGGGCCCTCCACAATTTCATAGAAGTTATGCTTATAATTGTCTACAAGGCCCACACAATCTGCATTCACTTCATCTCCATCCCTGCCTCTTTAACCTCATCCTTTGTTACTAGCTCCTCTCTGATTTTGTGGCCATATTGATCTTGGTATTCCTCAAAACACTTGGCACCAAGAAGCTTCAGAGCCTTTATACTTCCTTCTTCCCTAGATAATTCCTCCAAAATAACTGCAAGGCTCCTTCCTCATTACATAAATCTATGATGCCTTCCTAAAAACACACCATTTTGAATGGTATTCTCCCTTACCTGCCTCATATTCCCTTTCATTGCATTTTTATTGTTAGTATGTTTTACCGTCTGAGATATATTCACTTATTTATATGTTTATTGTCTGTCTCCTCCAGGTAGAATGTTAGCTCCAGAAAGGCAAAGAATTTTGTCTCCTCCTACCTCCTGCACACATACCCACACTTCTGTTTCCCTAGTATCTAGAATACGGTTTGGCATATATTGGATACGCATAAAGTTTTTGAGTGAATTAATATAGAGAAAGAATGGGAAAATAAGAATGGCATTCTAGTTAAGGAAGACAGGATGAACAAAGGCATATAAGGAGGAATAAATAAGAATGATTTATGGGAAGAGATAGAAGAGGCAGACCTAAGTTGAAGAGAAGGACCAATAAGGTGATAACTAAGACATGAGTCAAAACAAACGCAAGATAACCAAGCAAAGTAATTTAGGCGGGTTTTTTGTTATTGTTGGAGAAGGGAATCAATCCCACTGCCTCACACATGAGGCAAGTTGTTCTACCACTGAGCTCCATCTCCAAACCCTACTTGCTTAGCTTTGATGTTATCTAATCAGAAACATTGTTTCAGATTCCTAACAAGAGTGATCTAGCAAATGGTCTTCTAAGACCATCAGTTGGGAATTGGTATGGAAGGTAGATTGAAAGGGAGAGAGACTGCATACAAGAAAACCAGCTAGATTATTTCAGTAATCTAGGCAAAAGGTGAAGGTGAAGAGAGAAAGAATAATGAAGATAGGTCAAACCTTTGAGAAAGGACAAATCAAAAGGACTAGGTAACTATTAAATGAAGAATAAAGGAAAGGGAAGAGTCAAAACAACATTTCAAGACTGGGACAGAGCAAGATATTAAGACAATAAGCCAGTTAGACAATTCTAGGGTCTGCAGGTGTTGCTACAGTAAAAATCATTGTGGTCCATTTACTGTGTCATTGTCTAAGGACTTAATGCTGAAAATTTAATGTCTTCCACTTCTCTCTCGTCTTTAAAATCAGTAGAAGTAGAAAGTAGATTCAAATGGTCACCTTTGGATTGACTAATGTTGTAGCTATGGATAATGTTTACCTCGTTTAGTGAGTCAGAAATGACAACTCATTGCTGCATAGGTATGTGCTAATTCAAGAGGGACTTGTCTACTTGAACTTGGGACTCCAGAGGGCTATGGGATTAACACTTTTTGTGTAATTCTTGCCAGTAAAGTTTAAAATTATTTTTCATTCATTTTTCCCTTATTTCCTTATCTTCAGCCATAATTTTAAATATATATTTATTTTTAATTGACACAGTAATTGTATATAGTTATCGGGTATACTGTGATATTTCAATACATGTATGCATTGTCTAATGATCAGATCAGAATAATTGCAGGTATATCACCTCAGACATTTATCATTTGTTGGAATTGGGAACACTTAAATCCTCTTTACTAGCTATTTTTAAATATTCCATTAATTGTTGTCAGCCATAGTTACCCTGTTTTATTAAAAGTTGTTCCTACTCTTCAACTCCTGTATCTATTAACAAACCTCTCTTTATCTTCTACTCCCTCAACACTCTTCTCACATTCTAGTAACCACTATACTGTTTTTGAGATTCACATATAAGTGAGAGCAAGCAGTATTAGTCTTTCAGTGCCTGAATGTCCTCTAGATCCATTCATGTTGCTGCAAATGACAGAATTTCTCTTTTGGTATGACTGAATAATATTCCCATTTGCACGCGTGCACATACTTTATTTTCTTTATCCATTCATATGGATACCTAGATTGATTCTGTATCTAGACTGTTGTGAAAAATTTTGCAATAAACACATCAGCATAGATATCTCTTCAATATACTTATTTCATTTCCCTTGAATATATACCCAGTAGTTGGATTGCTACATCATAAGATACTTCTGTTTCTAACCTCTATTGTTTTTCATAATGACTGTACTAATTTTCATTCCCATCAACATCAAATAAATTCCCTCTTCTCCACATCCTCATCAACGTTTGTTTTTTTTTTTTTCTTTCCTTAAGCAGTTTTAAAATTTGTTCTTTTTAGGTATACATGACAGTAGAATGTATTTTGACATATCATACATACATGAAGTATAACTTCCTTTTTTGTCTTTTTATAAAGCCATTCTAACTGAGGTGAGATGATATCTCATTATGGTTTTGATTTGCATTTATTAGCAGTGGTGAGCATTTTTTCTCCAATGTGTTGGCCATTTGTGTATCCTCTTTAGAGAAATGTCTATCAAGTCATTTGCCCATTTTCTAATAGAATGTTTCTCCCCTTGCTGTTGACTTGAGTTCTTATGTATTCTACATTTAATCCCGTATGAGATGAATAGTTTACAAATGTTTTCCTATCTGTATGTTCTCTCTTCAGTCTATTAATAATTTCCTTTATTGTGCAAAAGTTTTTAATTTGATATAAGAACATTTGTTAATTTTTACTCTTTTTGTTTGTGTCATTACCAGAAATCTTTGCCCAGACCAATGCCCTGTTTCTTCTATGTTTTCTTCTAGTAGTTTTATAATTTGAGGTCCTAACTTTTAAGTATTCGATCTATTTCAAGTTGATTTTGTAGATGGTGAGAAATAGGAATCTGGTTTTTTCTCTTCTACATATAAATGACCAGTTTTCTCTGCATCATTTATTGAAGAGACTTTCCTTTCTCTAATATAGGTTCTTGCTGACTTTGTCCAAAATGAGTTGCCTATAAATTTATTTCTGAGTTCTTCTTTCTGTTCCATTGGTCTGTATACCAGTTTTTATGCTAGTACCATTCTGTTTGGGTTACTATAGCATTCCGATGTGTTTTGAAGTCAGGTATTATGATGCCTCCAGCTTTGTTCTTTTTATTCAGTATTACCTTGGCTATTTGAGGTTTTCTGTTGGTTTCATACAAATCTTAGAAGGATTTTTCCTTCTGTGAAGAATGTAATTGATATTTTGATAGGAATTGCATTGAGTCTGTAGATCCCTTTAGGTAGTATGGATATTTTAATAATATTAATTCTTCCAACTCATGAACTTGTGATATCTTCCTAGTTTTATATGTCCTCTTCAATTTCTTTCATCAATGTTTTTATAATTTTCATTATAGAGGTCATTTACTTCCTTGCTAAAATGTATTACTAGGATTTTTTTGGTAGATTTTAAGGATGAGATTTTTTTCTTTACATTTTCTCAGCATTTTCATTATTGGTATATAACAGAGTTACTGATTTTTGTGTGTTGATTTTATATCCTGCAACCTTACTGAATTTATCATTTCTAACATTTTTCAGTGGATTCCTTTTAGTTTTTTCTAGGTATAGCATCATGTCGTCTGAAAACAGTGATATTTTTACCTCCTTTCCTTTTTTAATGACCTCTGTTTCTTTCTCTTGCCTTATTACTTTGGCTAAGACTTGCAGTACTATATTGAATAACTGTGGTAAAAGTGGACATCCTTGTTTGTTCCTAAATTTAAAAGGAAACAGTTTCAACTTTTCCTTATGCAGTATGGTATTGGCTAAATAGCCTCATTTTGTTGAGGTATTTTCCTTCTCAAATTTGTTGAGGTTTTTTTTTTTTTTTTTTTTCCCCCTGAGGAATTTTTTTTTTTTTTTTAATTTTTATTCTTGTTTTATTTAGGCTTACATGTTGACAGTGTAAATTGACTCATTGTACATAGATAGAGGATAACATATCAATTCTCTGGTTGTAAGTTGTATAGAATCACATCATATATGCAGTCATACATAAAGTTAGGGTTATTATGACCATCATATTCCATCACCCTTGCTGTCCCCA